>LPNX010200293.1:133914-196303 GCA_001517045.1 Pseudotsuga menziesii
ATCTGACATGGAAGGAACTGAATCCTCTCACCATGACAGAATGGCTCAACCCTTACATCTAACCTGCTCGTCAGAATGGCTTTGGGACTCATCACTTTCGCTTGGAGGAAACCTCAATTTGGAGAACACCAAGCTTATCCCTGAAGTACTCAAACTTCACTCTGGCTAATGGCTTCATCAATACATCAGCTATCTGTTCCTCTGTCGCAACATACTAGAGCTTCACTGCTCCTCTCTGCACCATATACCTGATATAGTGATACTTGATCTTGATGTGCTTCGACTTGTCATGGAACACTGTATTCTCTAACAACTTCACGCAACTCTGGTTGTCACAATGTATAAAAGTAGCATCCATCTGGAGATCAAATAAATCAGACAGTAGCTTCCTCAGCCATACTGCCTCACAACTAGCTGAACAAGCTGTGACATACTCTGCTTCAGCTGTACTCAGTGCCACACATGATTGCTTCTTGCTAAACCAAGAGATCACACCTGATCCCATACTGAAGCAACACCCTAAAGTGCTCTTCCGATCGATGGCATTGCCTGCCCAATCTGAATCAACATAACCCTCCAGATTGATCTTTTGATTCACATCGTACTTGAGCCCATAATCAATTGTACCCCTCAGGTACCTCAGAACATGCTTTGTAGCAATCAAGTGAACATTTCTCGGATCTGTTAAGAACTAGCTCAAGGTGTTCACAGCAAAGCAAATGTCTGGTCTCGTGTTCACCAGGTACATCAATGACCCAATCATCTGACGATACATTGTAGCATCAACAGACTCTGAAGAAGCATCATTCAATAGCTTCATGTTTGATGCCATAGGTGTGGCCATAGTCTTGCAGTTCATCATCCCAAACCTCTTCAGGATCTCTACCGCATACTTCCCTTGTCCAAGGAAGATTCCATCTACACTTTGCCACACCTCCATACCTAGAAAGTAATGCATCATACCCAAGTCATTCATCTCGTACTCGGCAGAAACCTTTCTCTTCATATCAGTAATCAACCCATCCATTCATGTCAGGAACAGATCATCTACATATAGTAGAAGCATCACTGGGTTGCCATCTTCAACCTTGTAGTAAATGTTGGAATCTGCTTTACTCTTGGTAAAGCCCAAACTAGATAGAAAGCTATCAATTCTACCGGACCATGTCCTGGGTGCCTATTTCAAACCATATAGGGATTTCTTCAATCTGCATACATGAGACTCCCTATCATGTGTCTCAAAATCGAGTGGCTATTCTACATACACTTCCTCTTCCACTACACCATTCAAGAAAGCAGTCTTGACATCCATTTGGTGTATCTTCCATTTCATCACTGCAACCAGAGCAAGTACTGATCTAATGGAAGTGTATATGGTTACAGGTGCAAAGGTCTCTTCATAGTCTATTCCCTCTTTCTGAGAGAAACCTCGAGCTACAAATCTTGCCTTATACTTTTCAATGCTACCATCTGCAGCATGTTTGATCTTGTAGATCCATTTGGAAGTTACAACTGAATTCCTGTCTGGTCTTGGGACAACATCCCAAACATCATTCTTCATGATCGATTGGTACTCTTCGATCATAGCATCCTTCCATTCTTTCTGTTCTGTCGCTTCTTCGTAACTGGAAGGTTCTTTATCAATGAAATCACATAATAAAGCTACATACCCGGAACAGGATCCAGTCCTCTTTCTTTCTTTGTGATTTTCTTTTGGAGCCCCATATCTTTTCGCACCTTGGATAAGTTCTCATACCCAAGCAATTTTCCTCTTATGAGGATTCTTCTCCAGAGGTGGATCTATAGGTCTTTGTGGTTCTTCAAATTCTCGATATTCATCTCAAGTTTCTTCATTCATGGTTGTATCGTGAATTCTGGGTGCTTCTGCTTCTTCAGTTTCTTCAGCAGGTCTCTTTTTGGATTTGTTGTAAGCTGTGTCTTCATCAAATGTCACATCCCTGCTGATGTCAATCTTCTTATATCTTGGGAAATATGTTTTGTAAGCCTTCGAGCTTTCAGAGTATCCCACAAACATACCCTTATTTCATGAAGGATCTAATTTAGTCCTCTTCTCTTTTGGAATGTGGATGTACACAGGACAGCCGAATATTCTGAGATGGCTTACTTCTGGTTTCTTGCCGGAGAAGACTTCTTCAGGAGTCTTGTTCTCGAGTACTCTATGTGGAGTACGGTTCTATACATACACTGTTTTTCTGGCAGCTTCCACCCAAAGATGCATAGGAAGGTCTTCATCATGAAGCATGGCTTTTGTAGCTTCCATGATGGTTCTGTTCTTCTGTTTCACAACCCCATTCTGTTGTGGATTATAAGGAGTGGACAACTCCCTCTTAATCCCTGAATATTTTCATAGCTCTTTGAATTCATTTGAAGTGAATTATCTGCCATTATCTGATCGAATGGTCTTGATCTTCTTTTCAGTATGGTTTTCGATCAAGGCTTTGAATTCTTTAAACTTACTGAATACTTCGTCTTTGTTCTTCATGAAGTAAACCTATTTCTTCCTAAAAAAATCATCAATAAAAGAAACATAATATGCATACCCGCTTAGAGAGTTTGATGACATAGGACCGCATACATTGGAGTGGATGATTTCCAAGATTCCTTTTGCTTTGCTTTCACTGCTTGGAAATGTATTCTTTGTATTCTTTCCTCTCGCACATCCTTTGCGGACCCCATCATGTTTTGCTTGAATTTCTGGAAGACCTTCGACAGATTTGCTTGCAATAGGTAGTGCTTTGTAATGCACATGTGCAAACCTTCTATGCCAAAGTTCACTTGGCTCTACTGTGTCATGGACCAAGGCTTGTTCTGGATGGCCCTTCAATTTGTATAATCCTCCTTCTTGTTCTCCAATTACTACCGCATCATCGATAGTCTTTCCTTTTGGCCACATGATGAATTGACCATCTATGAATGCAACCTGCATTCCTTTTGCATCTAATGTTGATATGGAGAGAAGGTTCTTCTTGAAACCTGGCACAAACAATACTTCTTTCATTGTTAGAGATTTTCCAGAGTCTAACTTATATGAAGATTCCCCACTACCTTTTATTGGATATTGGTAGTCATCTCCTAGTTTTACCTTGTGAGGTGATTCATGTTCTGACAGTATTACAAAGGATTCCTTGAATCCAGTCATATGTTTGGAAGCCCCACTGTCTATAAGCCAATTATCACTACCATGAGTAATGTTACCTGTGAGAGCTAATATCAGAACATATTCATCCTCGCTTGAAGAATCTTCACTTTCATATCTGGATCTCTTTCTAGATGGTTCATCATCCTCTGCAGCATGAGCATGATGTCTTCTTTTGTTGCTCTTCTTTACTATCTTCTGTTTGTTAGGAAAATTCCTTGCATAGTGTCCTGCTTCATCACAAGTATAGCATATGATCCTAGATACATCTGTTCTAGTATTATCTCTATGAGAGTGCTTACCTCTAGAACCATGAGGTCTTCTTTTGCTTGACTTGGAGTGTACTGTAAGAGCTCGGTCTTCACTTCCCATCTTCCCTTCTCAAGCTGCTATCTAAGCTTCTTCTTGAGAGCACTCTTCCCATGGTCTACTGAACTTGACTAACTTCTTCCTATCACAGATTCCTTGGATGAAAGAATCCCATGACCTAGGAAGGCCATTCAATGTAGTCATTACAATCTCTACATTTTCCACTTCTTAATCAACTACTTCTAGTTTCTCTTTGATTTGAGAAACTCTTGTGAAGTAAGACTGGATTTTTTCTACATTATGAATCTTCACATTCTTCAGTTGGTTTCTCAGGGTCATCTTCCGATTGATGTTCTTTCCTTCAAACAATTTGGTTAGGGAATCAAACATAGCTTTAGGTATCTTGAGAGAGGACACCTATGCGATAAGGTGATCCTTGATAGAATCAGCAATGATCCTCTTTTCCATAACCATATTCTTCTTATGTAAGGCCTTTGCCTCATCTCCCTCTTTAACTGGAACCTCCTCATGGATGTAGGAGTCTAATTCATTTTCTTTCAGAGCCAAGGAGATCCTATACTTCCAGGCTCAGAAGTTTTCATCTCCCTCAATATTTTCATCAAGATTGGTATGATGAGACATCTTAAATGAGAACCTCAAATGGAAATAAAAAATATTTTAGATCTTACCAGGTTTAAGATGTCGGATCTGAAACTTGAGCTGAAATCCTGTAGAGCTGGTTCAGGAGAAAATTAGGGTTTTGCTTTTCTGGAGTTTTGTCTACCCAAATGCCTTGAAATTTGTCCCTAACTTCGATTTTGGGGAGGAGATCAATCCAGGCCTGGGCTCACTGAAAAATTCCTCTTCTGTGAAAAGCCCTAATTTCTGACAGCAGTGACAGGTCCAAAAATGAAAAACCTCAGAATTGGATTATGCTTCGACAGAAAGATGCGCCCTAAGGAGGAGAGTTGTTCCACCTTACTTTTGCTGAAAATATGTGAAGGAAGACCCACAAACTAGGAATCCCTAGTTCCCGTAGCTACATAGTGTCTTCTTCTCAAGTTAGCTCTGATACCATGTTAGTTTTTCAACATTAAGCTAGCATTATGTTAGGATCTTTACTGAGAGAATAACAAGTACAACAATCAAACACAAGAGATAATGAACACAGTGTTTTGATCGGGGAAACCATAAATGGAGAAAACCCTGCAACTTCCTCAGAGATAGAATCAACACAAGATGTAAAACCCCAAAACAGTAAGATGCACTCCCGACAGCGGTAATCTTCTTCTTTTCTAGCCCCAGTGTCTTCTCCTTCCCAAACTATGTTCTACACTTGAGTGTGTGAGTGATGTGTACGAAATAGAGACCCCAGCTCTCTATTTATACTAATCCCGACATGACTAAAACCTTAGTAGGGCTGACCTCTACTTGGAGAGTCTAATAACCCTAGTGCCCCGAAACTGCGGGGACTTTAACCCTTACACAATCGGAGGGTTACCCACTATGACTTGACATGACTTGTTTAAATTATTGATTCTCTCGATCGGAACATCGGGGCATGACAACATGACTCAATTACATAATAGATACATCCTAGAATAAACATCAGGTTACAATACATAAGATACATAGATGAATACATTCCGAAGTTACAAATACATCAACAATTTCCAATGTTGACCCCTTATTGTGAAAATTGCATTGTCTCGATGTCTATTGGTTTTTGTTCATGGAGCTTGATATTGAGAAGGTTCTGTATAGGATTTTCCATCGATCATGTTCAATACCTTACAAGCTATCCTCATAGTGATAAATATGCTAATTTCCTCCACATCTAAATTTGATGCTAAATATACCTCAAAGAGGGATTTTGTTGTGGTTTGTAGGTGTTTATTAGGGCATTCAAACCTTAAAATAAGTGTTTAAAACCCAAATCCCAAGTTTTATCCTCTTCTAAGTTTGGAGTCTAGTTTTGTTTTCTAGTCATACACCATAATCCACTTCACCACAAGAGATAAAGGCTAATTTAAAAGTGAAAGGATCGTTAAATATCAAGGCTAAGCTAGCTCAATAAGTAATCCAACATAACAATGGATAACTTGAATTACACATATTTTCCTATTACCATTTTTCTTATATTCCTCTTTGACTATTGGACATGTGAGAACATTGGAAGTTGATTGCAAGGACAACTGATGTTTTAAGGGTCCCTTTTTAACTAATTCATACAAAAACATTAGATCTCGAGGAGGATCCTTTCTTGATTATGGCGGCTATTGGTAATCATGCACGTGTTCTTGGTGATGATGTAATTCATCAAAACTTCAATGCTAATTTTCTTGGGTCTAAGTACTTAGTTGTCGTCCTCCTATCATGGATAATAATATGATACCCTTGCATGGTGAAAAATACCTTTAATTGAATTTAATATGCATGCACCATGTGTTATGTAATAAGAATTAGAAATTTGTTTTCATCCTTGGGTCATGGCCATCGTGATACAACCTACACCTAGTCTACAATTGTTTTGAACTAGTGTTGATATTACACTCATATGCTAATTATTCCCTGTATAGAGTGTGCATGGTGTTTTGAGATGGTGTGCATGGCCCTTGAACTCTCGAATAAATTTTCAAGATCTATGGCCTTTTGAACCCCATAATCGATGGTGAGGGGCCTTGTACATGGGTGATGATCCCATCTTTTTTAGGAATTATTTATAAACATCATGTCACATGAGAATAACCTTAGTTTCTCCTTTCAAGAGTAATTGAGAAAAAAAATTCTTAGATCATTGAAAAAGGTGTCATGGTACCAAGGTGGAGGGGTTTCAATACTAAGGTTTCTCGTAGTAAGACACAATGAAATATTTTCACAATGGGATCAAGTTTGAAAATTACTTGACCATGAACTTATGGCTAGCATTCCCATGTCAAACCTTCCAAAAAAAACTTGTAGGATGTCACAGAACTAAATTATAATTCCTGGTTCGAATCATATTCCCTTGGTAGGGATTCACCATGTGTCCCTAAAAGAATATAGGAGGTGACTTGAAATTGATGATAAAATGATGACCATGACTCATATAAATGAACCATTGAATCTGTTAGTATCAATACATTTGAATAATTCTATGGGTGCCTCTCTCCTATGGGTCCACGACCTAGAGCTTGTCCTTTTCGACTTCAAAAACTAGGTTTCTCTCAATAAGAGATGATTTATTTTTCTCACAAAGGGTTCAACTTTGGGAATTCCTCAACCATGAAATTGTGTCTATAATTACCATGTCCAATATTCCCAAACACACTTGTAGGATCTCACATAGCTAAAATCTGTTGTTTGAGTCAAGTTATATGCCCCTGATAGTGATTCACCACGTGTCCTTGAAATTCTCTAGGAGGCGAGTTGCAGTTGGACAGAAAATGATTACCATGTGTTGGATCAACAAACCATAAAATTCATTGGAATCAAGATATCAAAATAATTCTAGGAATGCTTCTCTCCTCTAGGTTTATGGACTAGAGCTCGTCTTGTTGGACAATTTTAGGAACTAGAGTTTCCCTTGGTAAGAGACATTGCAATTTTTTCACTAAGGGGATAACTTGGGAAATGACTCGATCATGAAATTATGGATAGAATTCCCACATTGAAACTACCAAAAAATGCTTGTAGGATCTCACGAAGCTCATTTCTACTTCCTAGTTTGAATTCTATGCCCTCGATAGTGATTCACCTTGTGTCCCTGAAAGACTTTAGGAGGTGACTTGGAACTGACCATAAAATGATGAACATGGATCAAATAAATGAATTTTTGTCTCCATTTGAATATTGAAATTAGAATAATTCTAGTGTTTCCTCTCTCCTCTAGGTCCGTGGCCCAAATCTTGTCTCGTTGGACAATTTAAAAAACTAGGGTTTCCCTTAGTAAGAGACATTGGAATTTTCACACTTAGGGGTCAACTTGGGAAATACCTCAACCATTAAATTATGGCTAGTTTTCCCATGTTGAACGTACCCAAACACACTTGTATGATCTCAAGGAACTCATATCTACTTCTCGGTTTGAATTCTAGTCCCTTGACAGTGATTCACCATGTGTCCTTGAAAGACTTTAGGAGGCGACTTGCAACTTCCCATAAAACCATGACCATGGCTTAGGTCAATGAATAGTAAAATCCATTGGAATATTCATATCATAATAATTCTATGGGTGCCTCTATCCACTAGATCAATGGCCCAGATCCCTTCTTGTTGTACAATTTTAGAAACTAATGTTTCCCTTAGTAGGAGACATTGCAATTTTTGCACTAAGGGGTCAACTTGGGAAATACCTTGAACGTGAAATTGTGTCTAGAATTTGAGAATTTAACAACACATATAGACTTGTAGGATGTCATGGAAGTTGGTTATTCTTCCCAATTCTAATTCAATGCCCTTGATAGTGATTCATGTTGTGTTCCTAAAATCTTCTAGGAGGCGACTTGCAACTGGCCATCAAATGATGGTAGTGGCTTAGATAAAAAACCATAAAATACATTGGAATCTTCATAAAAGAATAATAAAATGGATGCCTCTCTTCTCTAGGTCCATGGCATAGAGGTAATCTTGTTGGAAAATTTTAGAATCTAGGGTTTCCCTCGGTAAGAGACATTGCAATTTTTGGACTAAGGGTCAAACTGGTAAATAAATCGGTCATGAACTTGTTTCTAGTGTTCCATGTCAATTTTTACCAAACAAACTTGTAGGATATCATGGAACTTAGGTCTACTTTCTGTTTTGAATTCTATTCCCTTGACAGCGATTCTCCATGTGTCACTAAAAGCCTCTAGGAGTTGACTTGCAACTGGACATAAAATTATGATCATGGATCAGATGGAAGAGAAATTAAATCCACTAGAACATTGACACATGAATAATTATAGGGGTACCTATCTCCTCTAGGTACATGGGATAGATTGTTGGAGTCATTATCCAACCCACACATCTTTATTTGGTCAATTTGGACTAGTTAAAAACTTATCCTAAGTTATTGACTTGAATTACTGACATCAGCATCAACACACTCCTTGAATTTAGAATCAGCACCAACACACTCCTTCAACCAGGGAGGCCAACTAAGCCTTCTCCTTCAATTAGGGAGGCTAACTAGGCTTCCTCCTTCAATCACAGAGAAAATCTAGGTTGATATTCTTATCATAAGTGCACCAATTAGTTAACTTAATGTTGTTTCACCTAAAAATCAATTAAAATGAGTTGTAAAGGCACCTTCCTCATCTATTTTTCTATTTTAGTCTGATTTGAGTTAACTGTAGTGATTTAAGGTGCATCCAACAACTTCTAGTGACTCATTTGAGTTCAGTTTACTTTATCAGAGCTAACTTGAATTAGATATGTGCCCCCACCTGCTGATTGACATGTAGTTGAGTTCTATTCAGTTAGATTCAGTAATTACTTCCTCTGATTCAGTTAGGGATCAGTTAGATTCAATTATGGTTGTGATTAGTGGTTAACTGATGTGTTTAGTGTGTCTAACTAAAAGCTAAGACACTCTCATGTTTGCAATTCAAATGACCTCCTTAGGATTCAAATTGTCTTACGATTCATGCAAGTGTATCACATTGTATCTCTACTTTTGATTATTGAATACATTTTTACAACTGCAAATCCTAATTGCAGTGCGTTTCATGTCAAATTTCTTGTACAATTGATTCTGAATCTTCTGTGAGTTGTTCCTTGATACCAGATTACTGTGACTCAATTTTCACATGGTATCAGAGCCACGACGGGACAAGGATATTCTTATTGGCCAAATTCCTTGATGGATCTATGATGCATTTTGAGCAAAAAGCTCAAAAATTCCAGCACTACACCAGAAGCCAAAGGTTTACCACATAAATACTAAGCAAAGGAATTGTTGATCAAGCTAGCTTGATTGACTAAGCTGGGTGTGATGAAAACCTGAAAAGTGCAGGCTATTCGACCTTATAGTGCCATTTTTGTGTTTTTGCAGGTTTTTTGGAAGACTTCTACTGCATTCACTATAGCAGAAAAATGGCTTCTTCTCTGGATCCTCTTACTCCTTTCAATTACCACCAATTGAAGGGGGACATGGAGATTCAATTTCATTCCAAGGGACTCTACAGAGTCACAATGGACACTGATATAGAGCCAAACCATGTTGTAGATAAATCAAGATACTGGAATAAGATGGATGAAGATTTTGGGTTTATGTGCCTTTCAATTTCCAAATATCTTCATTTCCATGTCACTAGATTGAAGAATCTGAAGGAAATTTGGGATAAACTTCTTAATCTCTATGATAAAAAATATGACATGAGTATATATTGACTAGAGAATGAGCTGATTTCTCTTCACCCTGGAAACTTCAAAACTCTGAATGATTTCTTCACCAAATTCAAGCACCTAGTGCTCCAGTTGAAGCATTGTGAAGTGGAGAAAGAGGATGATAAACTCATCCTCTCCATTCTCTCCAAACTTGGACCGAATTACTCAGTTTTTGTTTCCACATTCCATACTAGGAAGCTAACAACCCCAAATTGGAAAATGCCTACTCTCAATTCCTTCATTGAGTCCCTCACAAATGATTATGATCAGATTATGCAGATGGGGATCATCAGATCCCCTGAAGATCAAGCACTATTTGATTCGGGACCTAGAGATATGAAGGGAAAGGGAAAGAAAAAGAATCAAAAGACTAATTTTGATGCTCCCAAGAAAAAGGAGAAGAACCAATAGCAAGCCTTCCGGCTCAAATAAGAATAAGAACAAAGGGAACCAAGGAAAATAAAAGGTCAAGTGTTTCTTACATGAATAAAAATGTTTATGAAATGAATCTTCTCCTTGAGAGGAACAATATCAATCTTCTTGATAGTGTTAGGAAGAAAGATAATCATGATCGGCACATCCATCCAGAAAGAGGACATGCCCTCATGGAAACTGTTTCAAAGCCTAGATCTCTCCTCATAGACTCTAGTGATTCGAACCATATGGTGGAAAGAAAAGAATCCTTTTCATTCCTGGACTCTGACAGCAGCATTCTCATCCACATGGGAGATGATTCTCATATTGTAATGAACATAAAATAAGATAATAATACTAATATGATCAAAGCTCCTAACGACAGATCAGTAGGGAATCCCAACAATCAACAACAAATCAATTTGGGATGGGTTGACCCATCCATATATCAAAAGTTATGCTCTACACTTAGCAGTTCGTATCGACATGTTTCATCAGCCACAACATCACAAAGAACGACGCGACAACATTATAAGGCTTTGAGAACAAAGCCTTTCTAAGAGAGTGGCAATGTAACGAACATAAAATAAGATAATAATTAATAATTAATAATAAGGTTAACTAATTTAGGTTATGAAATGAGGCATCTCCTCAACATTAAATGCCCAAACCATATTTAAGGCATGGCCACCATTTGTAATCTATCATCTCTTATCTTATCATTAATATATACTTGCCTTATGGATTATCTAATTTACCAAGCCTTTTGGTGAATTCATTGTGTGAGTGAATAATTATTCAGCTCATATGGTATCAGAGCCTCATTGGATGATATGGCCTTTGGCCATATTGTTCAGACTTTATCTATTTTTTTTTGCTTTTAGCCTCAATCCAGGGTTTCC
Organism: Pseudotsuga menziesii; assembly: GCA_001517045.1. NCBI lineage: Eukaryota > Viridiplantae > Streptophyta > Pinopsida > Pinales > Pinaceae > Pseudotsuga > Pseudotsuga menziesii. Next base: position 145,045 of record LPNX010200293.1, read on the forward strand.
CTGAAATCGTGAATCCCCATAACCCTCTAGTCACGCCTCCATCACACCCAGCTTGCCATCGCACCTCCTTCATCCACCACATACTCCACCTTCCCCCTCACTTCTCTGCGTTCAGCTCCCTGCCACCTCCACCTGTGTCCTGCCTCCTGTTTCTCCCCTCCACCATCGCCAGCACACCCTTCCCTCATTGTTTCCCTCCCCATATGTAGCATCACCCTCCTCCATCCAACTTCCCCCTCTACACTCCTTTTCTGCACACTACACATTCCAGTATTTTCCTTTGTCTCCTCGGCCCACAAGCCCTATACACTCTACCATCCTTCCACTCGAGCCCTTGCTACAACCATGATCCCCACTTCCCTCCTTACACCTGTTTCACTCTATGTTGTCTCTGCAGCTCCCTTCCCACCCGTGCACCCTTCCACTCTACATCTTATTCCTCCACCACCATCGTCTTATGCGTGCTCCACCACCATCGGCTGCCACTGCACCCAAAATTCCCCTGCCTAAATTGTCACTCCTCTTCCTGACATATCCCCACGCAGTTCCACCTCCATGCGCACTCCATCCTCCCATCTCTATGCATCCATCCCCCCTTCCCTTCTCCACCTCCATGCTCCTCACGGTGCTACGACCTCCATGGTGTTGTGACCATCCACCATCCCCATCTCACTCCTTCCCATCCCACCTACGCTAGCCCCAATAGCGCAATAGCCACCAACTCCACACCCCTCTGCCTCAGCCTCCGATCCATGACCTAAAAAAAATAACATAAAAAGATATATATTATAATATAATATATTAATTTCAAAATAATATATTATAATAATTCCAATTTTTGTTTTATTATATTAAAACAAATAAAAAAATAAAAGTAAAAGGAAGTCATAAAGGAAAATAATAATAATAATAATAATAAATTTTTAAATAATTAAAAAATAAATAAATTTATTATTTTTGAAAGAAAAATTCCAAAAAAATAAATAATAATAATTATTATTATTATTTATTAAAATAATTATTATTTGTGGAAAAAAAGGGGTTATTTAACCTAATACAAAGAGAAAAAAATCAAAGAAAATCGAAGACCATCTATAGTCCACACGACCATCTAGTGTCGAAGAATCAGAGATCATGGAATCTCACTTGCAACTACAAATAAAGAAATTAGAAGCCAAGTTAAAGCACTATCGAAAAGACAATGACAAATTATGAGAGATGAATACAAAATCGAAAGTCAAGATTAAATTACATGAGGTACAAGACTAGTTCAATGAACAAAAAATTTCCGACCAGAAAAATCATATAGAAAAATTATGTGCACAAATTGAAGAATTAAAAGATGAACACGATTTTAATCAGAGATTGAAAAATCAAGATATAAAGAAAGAAATAAATGATTACAAAGTGGAAATAACACGGTTGAACAAAATCGTTTGCGACAAGGATGAAGAACAAACATAGATACGATATAAATTAGAAAATCAAGAATCAGTGATAGACCAGTATCGAAAACATATAAAAGTTCTTCAACAACAAAATGACAACTCTAAAAAGACTCATAAGTTGGAGATCGCAAAAATTAATAAAACACTATCCAACAAATACAAATAAATTTTTAAATTAAGGAATCATAACAAGACACTAGTCACAAAAATTAAGAAGTTGAAATATAATCGGAAGACAGAACAATCTATGGAAGACATTGAAGGAAAAATTTTAGACAAGCAGAAAGAAAATAGTTGCATCAGAGGTCATAACAAAGATATTAAGGAACAACTTAAGAAGTCTGAAGATGACAAAAAAGCGCAAGTATAAGTGATTAAGAAGTTTCAAAATGATTACATGTAGTTGGAAAAGATATAGAATGAAACCTTAAAACCTCAAGGGATGAAAATACAATTTCCAACTCAGATCAATGCTCAAAAGATGACACTTGTAAAAGAAAATGTTATTGTGAAAATTCCCTATCGACACCCCAACCATAAAAATCAATATTCTAAAAAATGGGAAATTTCAAAAGATAATAATACTAATATGATCAAAGCTCATGATGACAGATCAGTAGGGAATCCCAACAGTCAACAACAAATCAATTTGGGATGGATTGACCCATCCACATATCGAAAGTTATGCTCTACACTTAGTAGTTTGTATCAACATGTTTCATCAGCCACAACACCATAAAGAACGACGCGACAACATTATAAGGATTTGAGGACAAATCCTTTCTAAGAGAGTGGCAATGTAATGAACGTAAAATAAGATAATAATTAAATAATTAATAATTAGGTTAACTAAGTTAGGTTATGAAATGAGGCATCTCCTCAACATTAAATTCCCAAGCCATATTTAAGGCAGGGCCACCATTTGCAATCTATCATCTCTTATCTTATCATTAATATATACTTTCCTTATGGCTTATCTGATTTACCAAGTCTTTTGGTGAATTCATTGTGTGAGCGAATAATTATTCGGATCACAGATCATTTCGAAAGGAAAAGGTACTGTAAAACTTGAACATGGCATCTTTTTTGATGTTCTATATGTACCCTCCCTGGCCTCCAATCTATTGATTGTATATCAAATGCAACACATCGAAGTGCCCAAGAGAGTCACTTTCTTCCAAAATGATGTTGAGATCTCATATATTGCATATGGGAAACTCATAGCAACAGGTCTAGCGAATCATCATGCTGAGACCTATGAGTTTTCCAAGTTTTTAACGGATGCAAAGCCCACCGCTCTTCCGACTCATGGGAATGAGGTCAATAGGTTTTGGCATGAGAGACTTGGACATTTGAACTTCAAATATTTTCAGCAAATTCAAAAACATTCCATGGTCAAAGGCCTCCCAGCCATCAAATCTTCCAGTGGAACTTGTATAGGTTGCATTGTCGGCAAACACCCTGAGCACAAATTTGATCGGGGAAAGGCAAGCCATGCAACATATATTTTGGGGCTGATCCACTCTGAAATCAGTAGACTCATTCCTACAACCTCCATGAGTGGTTCAAGGTATGTTCTCACCTTTATTGATGACTTCTCCATATTCACTTGGGTTTTCTTCCTAAAGAAAAATTCAGAGGTTCTTGAAATATTCACTTAATTCAAGTCATCTGTGGAGAATTCCTCTGGGAGGAAGATAAAGTCTCTCAAATATAATAATGGAGGAGAGTATAACAAGTCCAATCTGCTGCAAATATGTGCTAAATATGGGATCCAAATCCATCACTCCATTCTCTACACACCCCAGCATAATGGTGTAGTGGAAAGGAAAAAACGAGCCCTCAAAGAGATGACTACCTGCATATTGGAAGGAAAAGGCTTGGATGAAAATATTTGGGATGAGGAAATGAATGTTTCTACTTACATTCAAAACTGGGTACCTCACTCTTCTGTGAAAGGAAAAACTCCATTTGAAGCATACTTTGGGCACAAACCAGATGTGTCTAATTTCAAAGTTTTCGAGTCCACTGCTTGGGCTCGAATTCCACTTGACAAGAGGAAGGATTTGCAACCACAAAGTATTGAGTGTGTGTTCATTGGTTATACAAAGTAATAAAAGGGATAAAAACTTCTGAATATCAGAACCAAATAGATATTCATTGAGAGAAGTTCCCGCTTTGAAGAACCTCTCCAAGAGGTAGAACTAGTCGAGGAAGAAACTGCTGAAATTCCCTCCTGTTCTGTTGATCATTCTGATGATGAAAATGAGAGTGAAGTATATGATATTTCATATCTGATATCTGATATCAGTGAAAATAATATATCATGTTTTGAATCAGATTGAAATGTTCCCACTCATCTCTCAAAATGGGCCACCAAGACACTCTCTTCCGCTAGGACAAACATTGGTAATCCAGCTGATCCAAGAAGAACCCGGCCAAATTTTCAAAGAGAAGGTATTTCTATTTCTTCTCATGATTTCTTGCTGTCTGAGACCTATTATTTGATGATTGGTTCTGATCCAAATTCCTACTAGCATTCTTGGAAATGTCTGATATGGAAAGATACAATGGATGAAGAGTTCAACTCTCTCCGAAAAAATACAACATGGGAGCTAGTTTCCCTTCCACCTGGGAGGAAACTTGTTCAATGAAACTGGGTATATAGGATAAAGATTGCTGCAGATGGCTCAACCTGCAGGTAAAAAGCATGTCTGGTTTCAAAATGGTTCTCCCAAGTCCAAGGAGTGGACTACCATGAGACCTTTGCACCGGTGGCAAAGATGGATTCAATAAGGCTAGTTTTGGCCATTGCCGCATCCAAGCATTGAAAGGTGCATCACATGGATGTCAAGAGTGTTTTTATTCATGGATACATGAAAGAGTAAATATACATGAAACAGCCTAAAGGCTATACATTGTTAGACTTTTATCATTTAAGCAATATGATCAAGGATCTTATCTAAGAGAATAACATGCACAACAAAAATCACAAGAGACAAGAGACACAAAGAATTTTCCTTGGGGAAACCATAGAGGAGAAAAACTTGCAACTTCCTCAAAGATAGAATGACCACCAATGGTAGCATTACAAACCAAAAACATAAATATGATCTCCAATAGTTGTTCTCTCTCTCTCACTTGAGAGAGCTTCTCCTCTCTCACTCATGCTCCCCAGTGAGTGAGTGTGTGTGTGATAAATAGAGAGGCTCGCTCTCTATTTATATTCTTTCGTTCACTTAATGTTCACTACAACAAGTTGGACTCACTTAAAAATTACTTACCAGGGCCGACTTCTCTAGGAGAGTCTAATAACCCTAGTTTCCCACAAGTGTGGGGACTTTTCCCTCCGATCAACAAGGAGTGTTAACCTTGACTCAATTGTGGGGAATATTTCCCCGACTTACAATGGAGGTTTAACTTCAATAAATTTACATAACTTGTTTACATTATTGAATCTCCCGATAGGAACATTAGGGTATGACATGACTCAATTGCATTACAGATATTTCCCGATAGAAACATCAAGGTACAATACATAAGATATACAAGTGAATACATTCTGAAATTACAAATACATCAACACGCTCTCTTAACTAGGAAGGTATTCTCTCGACACAATTTATCAGCACAAGTCTTCTTCTCTGTATCATATGGATCATCATAAAGTCATCTCCAAGTCATCTTCATCGTTAACTTATCTTCATCAAGTATGGATCATCACTAGATCATCGAAACTAGATCATCATCAAAACTAGATCATCATCAAAGCTAGATCATCACTGGATCATCATCAACATCATTGCTTCTTCCATCTCGATCAACTGGTGCTATCTCTCAATTCTTCTCGTCATAGGAAGTTCTACAGAGCCAACCCTTTTTCATGTTGGTTGTAGGACTAGCCTCTATGTAGGTGTTCTTCAGTTCTTATATCTGACCCTTAGTCAGAACGACCTACCTAGCACTTACATCTGACCATGGGAGGAACACACCCAATAACCATGTCAGAAATGCACGCCCAACACTCACATATGACCATGGGAGGAACACATTCAACAACCATGTCAGAAAGTCTCAGCACTCACATCTGACCATGGAAGGAACACATCCAAGAACCATTTCAAAAAGGCTCAGCACTTATATCTGACCATGGGAGGAACACATCCAAGAACCATGTCAGAAAGACTTAGCACTTACATTCACCAGCATGATAAGACACACCTACTATCATCTATGAAAAGGCCCAGCACTTACAACCATCAACATGATACGACACACCTATTATCATCTCTGGAAGGGCCCAGCACTTACAACCATCAACATGATAGGACACACCTATAATCATCTGTGGAAGGGCCCAACACTTACAACCAATGGCATGGTAGGACACAAATACTACCATCCATGGAAGGGATCTACACTTACAACAAGCAGCATGGTAGGACACAACTACCACCATCCATGGAAGGGCTCTGCACTTACAACTGATCATGTGGGAACACATCTCGCAATCATATCAGAATGGATCTACACTTAAATCTGACCATAGAAGGAACCAATCCTCTCACTATGTTAGAAGGGCTCTCGGACTCATCACTTCCCTTTGGAGGGAACCTCGATATGAAGAACACCAAGCTTCTCCTTGAAGTAATCAAACTTCACTCTGGCCATTTCTAGCATAAAATCACATTAGGGCTGATTATGTCCAAGGATAACCTACATGCTTTGCCAAGACCGATTACATCCGAGGACAACCTACAAGGTCATTTACGTCTGAGCCACCTACAAGCTTCACCAAGATTTTATGCTTAGACAACCTGTCTCATCGACTATGCCAGAACTCTCTCTTTCGAGAGATATCGATCTGGATGACTGCTCCTCTTTGCATCATACAAAAATGCAAGTCAGATCAACCAAATCAAATAGTAGTTTTCAAAAGAAACATACTACCTCCAAAATAGAAAGTGACAACATATTTTTCCTTGGATGTACTCAGCGCCATACATGAATCCTTCTTGCTAAACCAAGAGATCACACCTGATCTCATACTAAAGTAGCACCTTGAAGTGATCTTCCTATCAATGGTACTTCCTTCCCAATACAAATCCACATAACCCTCCAGGTTAATATTCTAATTCGTATCATACTTGAGCCCATACTCAACTATACCCTTCAGGTACCTCACTGCATGCTTTGTAACCATTTGGTGAACATGTCTCAATGTGTTCACAACAAATCAAATATCTAGTCTTGTATTCATTAGGTACATCAAGGAACAAATCATCTGACGATACATCATGGCATCAACTATCTCTGATGAAGCAACACTCAATAGCTTCAGGTTCGATTCCATAGGTGTGGTCATGGCCTTGCAGTCCATCATCCTGAACCTCTTCAAGATATCTACTGCATACCTCCCTTTTCCCAAGGAGATTCCATCCACATTCTGCCACACCTCCATGCTTAGAAATTAGTGCATAATATCTAAGTCCTTTATCTCGAACTCAACAACAAGTCTCCTACTTTAATCAGTTCCTCTTTTTTTTCAGGAACAAGTCATTGACATATAATAGGAGCATCACTGGTCTTCCACCTTCAACCTTGAAGAAAAGTTTGGAATCCTCTTTACTCTCAGTAAAGCCTAGAGTCATCAGTAATCTATCCATCTTGTCATACCATGTCAAACCTCGAGATCTTCTGCAGTCACTCCCTCTGAAGTGGAGCATCATTCTCCCTCTATCTTTCGTACTTTATGCATTGAAACATTATGTATCAGAGTGACAAGTAGCTTCCTCTACTACTAATATTCTATGTATCCATCTAGGATAACTGGATACCAAGATCCTCTATCTTGAACCTTTTCAAAAGTTATTCTAGCACCCATCTGTGAGCTTGTCATCCTCTATAGGCTTTCATATTCAACCTTGTAGCAAAGGTTAAGATCCTCGTAACTCTAGGTGATCTTCAAGCTCCTCATTTATGTATTATCCCATGGGTGTCTTCTGAGCTCGTACAAGGACTTCTTTCATTTGCACACGTGATTCTTCCTGTCATGTGTATTTATAGTGGCTACAAATGTCTCTTCATAGTCTATACCTCGTGCTACGAATATTGCCTTGTATCACATGATGTTTCCATCTACTACATGATGGAACTACGAAATTCCCTTCAGGTCTCGATACTGCATCCTAGACATCATTCTTCTTGAACTGGTCTTCCCTATATTCTTGTCTACTTCTTCATAGCTGGAAGGTTCTGCATCAATGATGTCGCTGCATTCGTCATATTATTCTTCATCTTGAACTGTCATCACTAGTTCTTTGGAACAAGTCTCATCCTTATTTGCTTGTAGGTGATTGTACACGATCTTTCCTACAAGTCAAATGCATTTTTATGGTTAGAAACATTTCATAAGGCATATTTCTTATGCATAAATATATGATCATGCAACTATTTTAGCCAATACAACATTCGTCCATATCTCACAGAAACTTTCTAGATGCCTTCCATCTCTACCAGGACAACATTGAGATTGTGCACTAATCCAATATGTTAGCAAAGAGGCTTCATTCTATATAAGTATCAATGAAGAGTTGTATAGCACCATGAGCTACTTACCCATCACATACATATTAGTAGTATACTATCATTAATGCAAACATTCTATCATGCATAATACATCAATTGAATATAAACAAATTTAAAACAATATCATGAAATGACAATTGAATACTTATCTTTATTTGTTTCATGGGTAGACTCCTTCTTTCAACTTCATCATCTTCTTCATCCATAACAGCATCATTTCTTATGCAAATTCTCAAGATGGATAAGAGGCTCTTCAAGAATTGAGTTCTTCATATTCCTTATCGCTTGAGGTATCTTCTTTGAATCGTGAAATCTTGTTCTTCAGTTGCTCCCATCTTCTTTTCTCTTATTATGAGTCGAGCTTCTTCTTATGTGTGCTCTTAACAGAGTCTGCTGAAATTAATCACTTCCTTCTGGCACACATTCCTTGAATGAATTAAATCCATGATCTTGGGAGGCCATTCAAGGTGGTTATCACAACTTTTGCATTCTCCACTTCTTCTTCTACCACTTCAAGTTGTTCTTTGATTTGAGAGACCCTTGTAAAGTATGACTATATGGTCTCTGCATTCTCGATCTTCACATTCTTCAACTGGTTTCTTAAGGTCATCTTCTGATTTATGTTCTTCTCTTCAAATAGCTTGGTCAAGGAATCAAACATCTGTTTTAGTGTCTTTAGGGAAGACACTTGTGGTATAAGGTGATCTGTGAATGAATCATCAATGATCTTCTTGGCCTTGACCAAGTTATTCTTGTGTAAGGCTTTTAGCCCCATCTCCCTCTGGAACTAGAACCTCTCTACTTATGTAGGTGTCCAATTCATTTCCTTCAAGAACTAGTGAGATCCTATACTTCCATGCTTGGAAGTTGTCAGCCTCACCAAGATTTTCATCAAGCTAGTGTGATTAGTCATCTTGAAATGAGAATCTCAACTATAAATAGAAAAAGATTAGATCTTACCGATTTAAGGTGTCCATCCTGGTTCCGGAGCTAGCTGATCTAGGGTTTATCAGAGAAACCCTAATTTCCAAAACTTGGAATCTTTCATATCTGATTGGATATAAAGATAGACATCTTCAATTCCTGATGTCCAATGTACTCCTTTTCTGAAAACAGTGGAGGGAATCTCCGAGAACAGGAATCCCTAGTTTACCAATTTCTTCTGCAGAAATGCCTGATACTGTTTCTGTGGTATCTCCAAACTTGCTGCTCCTCTATGTATGAAATTTCATACTGAGTTAGCCTCATATGTCCTTGTTCCAACACCAAATGTTTCATCAGCACTGGTTTCACCAATTGGGACTTATGAGCGTTTTCCCAAGGTGACATGTTTTAGGACTTTTCAACATAGCAAAGTTGTACAGACTGCCATGTGTCACTATTTCATCTTCTGGGTCTGAAAATTTTACCACAGAAAGTAAAGTCTGTTCCATTTCTGGAAAATATTAGGAAATTTAATTTGGAGCTTCATAGCCCGAGTTATAGAATTCTCCCCAGGTGTCTTGTTTGGGGAGGAATCCTCGGAGAGGCTGGAACCCTAACTTGGAGGAATCATATATCCTAGAATATAACAAATATGGGGCTGAAAATTTGACACAATGTACATCCAGAATTTATATTCAACCTGTGAACATTTTGGCACCTGATTCGTTTCCAATATATAGATATAGAGAATCTACCAAAACTATCAGTTTCAGTTTTTTATGGTTTTTTAGGCCCGGGGTCAAACTAGGGTTTGACTTTCCCAGAGTTTCACCCAACCAAAAATATTGAGCCATGTCTCTAAACTTCTATTTTGATGAGGAGATTAATCCTATGTCGGGCTCACTCAAAAATTCCTCTTTTGTGAAAAGCCCTAATTTCTTGCAACAAAAACTGAAAATTCCCGGAATCAAATTCCACTTCGATAGAAAGATGCGCCCTTCAATGGGGAGTTATCCAAGAATATTTTTTCTAATGGATTGTGGAGAGAGACCCAAAAAGTAAGAAGCCCTAGCTTTTGTAGCTGCACAGTGTCTTCTTCTTAGGTTAGCTCTAATACCATGTTATACTTTTATCATTTAAGCAATATGATCAATGATCTTATCTGAGAGAATAACATGCACAACAAAAATCACAAGAGACAAGAGACACAAATAATTTTCCTCGGGGAAACCATAAAGGAGAAAAACCTGCAACTTCATTAGAGATAGAATGAGCACCATTGGTAGCAGTAAAACCAGAAAACATGAAGATGATCTCCAACAGTTGTTCTCTCTCTCTCTCTCACTTGATAGAGATTCTCCTCTCTCACTCATGTTCCCCAATGAGTGAGTGTGTGTGTGATAAATAGAGAGGATCACTCTCTATTTATATTCTTTTGTTCACTTAATTTCCACTCCAACAAGTCTGCCTCACTTAACAATTACTTACCAGGGCTGACTTCTCTAGGAGAGTCTAATAACCCTAGTGCCCCACAAGTGTGGGGAATTTTTCCTCCGATCAACAAGGAGGGTTAACCTTGACTCAATTGTGGGGAATATTTCCTCGACTTACAATGGAGGGTTAACCTCAATGACTTTACATAACTTGTTTACATTATTGAATCTCTCGATAGGAACATCGAGGTATGACATGACTAAATTACATTACAGATACTTCCCGATAGAAACATCCGGGTACAATACATAAGATATACAAGTGAATACATTCTGAAGTTACAAATACATCAACATACATCAGATCCTTCCTTGGTTTGTAAGTTGCAGAAATCTTTATATGGGTTGAAATAGGCCCCAAGATCTTGGTATGCCAAAATGGATGCCTTTCTGCTCTCACAGAACTTCCAATGATGCAAATCTGATCCAAATGTATATTTGTAGAAGTATTAAGGTAATATTATGATCACAGCATTGTATGTGGATGATATTTTGATAAAAGGAAGCACATGTGCTTTGATTGCCTGTATAAAAACTACTCGTCATGATGCTTTTAAAATGAGCGATTTGGGCCTGCTGAGACAGTTTCTTGGGCTTGAAATCTCTCAAGACTATAATGGGAGAATTGTAACTCAGTAAAAATATGTTTCAGACTTGTTATTTAAGTTAAACATGGCTTATTTTAAGGCTACACCATTTCCTTTCCTCTTAGGAATCAGTCTTGAAGAGGGAAAATCCACTCCACCCATGGATTCCACTATTTACCGCCAGTTGATCGGAAGTTTGCTATACTTGACACATTCAAGGCCTGAAATTTGTTATGCCATGAATTATGTATCAATATATATGCATTAGACTCATGAGCTCCATTGGAAGGCATCCAATAGGATCCTTCAGTACATTCAGGGCACTAGATCCTACGACATTCACTATGTTGCAGATTCTGAGCTAGAGTTGGTCGGTTTTACATATTTAGATTGTGCAGGGGATACCATAGATCGAAATTCAACTTAGGGGTATGTGTTTATGTTTGGTGGTGGAACCATTTTCTGGTCCAACAAATATCAGGCTTCCATTGCACTTTCTTCAGCAGAGGTCGAGTACAGGGGAGCAGTAAATGCTTGCATCCATGCAGAGGCATTTTGTCTGAGTTTGAGATTGGTATTGCTTTATACATATTCATATTTTGTGACAACAAAAGTGCTATCAATATCTCAACAGATCCATTTCAGCGGTAGAGGACCAAACATGTTGAGATCCACATTCACTACATCAGGGAGTTGGTGCATGATAGGACAATTGTTCTGCAATATTGCCCCACAGATGAGCAAATTGTAGATATTTTCACCAAGAAATTTACTTAGAAAAAGTTCTCTTACCTCTGTTCACTGTTGGGGGTGAGTTCATCAGGGTGACCAATTACTTCTTTAGTGTTCAGCTTGAGGGGGGGTTTTGTTCCCACTGGGTTTTCCCCTTTTCCCCACTTAGCATTTATTTGAGAATTTTAGAGTTACTTTTTGTTGTCGGGGCCCTAACATTTTATTTTTACTCCTCCACACGAGTATAGCTTAAGGGGGGGTGTTGGAGTCATTATCCAACCCACACATATTTATTTGGTCAGTTTGTCTTAATTACCCACTTATCCTAAGTTATTGACTGGAATCACTGAAATCAAGCATCAACACACCAACACACTCCTTGACATCATCATCAGCACAAGCACACTCCTTCAATTAGGGAGTCCAACTAAGACTTATCCTTCAATCAGGGAAGCTAACTAGGCTTCCTCCTTCAATTGAGGAGAAAATACGGGTTGACATGCTTGTCATAAGTGCACCAATTAGTTAACTGAATGTTGTTTCACCTAAAAATTAGTTAAACTGAGTTGGATAGGCACCTTCCTCGTCTATTTTTCTATTTTAGGATGATTTAAGTTAACTAGATTGATTTAAGGCACCTCCAACAATTATGGTGACTTAGTTGAGTTTAGGTCACTTCATTGGAGCTGACTTGAGTTAGATATGCACCCCCACCTGTTGGTTGACATGCAATTGAGTTCTATTCAGTTAGACTCAGTCATTACTGCCTCCGATTCAGTTAGGGATCAGTTAGAGTAAATTATGGTTGTTATTAGTGGTTAACTTATGTGTTCAGACTGGCTAACTAACAGTTAAGCCACTCTCATGTTTGCAATTCTAATGACCTCGTTGGAATTTGAATTGTCTTGTTATTCATGCAAGTGTATCACATTGTATCTCTACTTTTGATTATTGAATACATTCTTATAGGTGAAACTCCTAATTGCAGTGTGTTTCATGTCAAATTTCTTGTACAATTGATTCTAAATCTTCTGTGAGTTGTTCCTTGATCCCATATTACTGTGACTCAATTTTCACATAGATGTCGCCATGTTGAACAATTTCAGAAACTAGGGTTTCCATCAGTAAGAGCCATTGGAATTTCTGCACTAAGGGGCAAACTTGGGAAATACCTTGACCATGAAATTGTGGATATCATGAAACCATAGCAAAAGATATGAATAGTTGTTGTGCACTCATGGGAATATTTGGTCAAGTTAATATAAATATCAAATGTACAATCTACCTTTACGATTATAAAATTAACTCATATTTTGATTTGGTAAATGATTTACAACTTTAAATGATGTACTTATAATAAGAGGTAGAGTAGTTTTTTCAGAACAAAAAACATAGCAAACAAACATATGAGCAGGTAGCGTAGCCACAAAATTTTCTATAGTGATAGTTTCACAAGATAAACTAGTAGGCAGTTTTAAATCAACTTCTAGTTGTATCTACAAATTTTGCTTAAACATTAGCTCATTAACCACTTCAATTTAGAGTATTTCACCCAAATCAACATTGGCATTGATATCAGTAAGTGGATGAGCTTGTTACAAATTCTAACCACTAAGTCCATGCCCATGATAAGATGAATTTCATGACTGTGTGGAAAACATGATCGAATTATTCTTACACAATTAAACTTGTTGGATCTTACGAATTTCAATTCCATTATTTAGTTTCATTTTTAAGCCCATGGATCAAATTTACCATGTGTCCTTGAGGTTGTTTACCTAAACACAATAGGGGGAACAAAATGGAAACTAAAAATTGAAAATAAATGTAGTGATATGAACACATATGTGGCTAAGAATGATCAAGTTGTCCCTTTGATTGCATGAAATACATAGAAATATAACATAACATATTGTTCTAAGAAGAAGTATAGGGCATCAATCCTAAGGATTTGAAAAATTAAGGGTGGTAGAATTTAGTTAAGCCATGATTAGGGTTTAAAAATATGGTTTATGCAGAAATGTTGGCTTATGAAGAAATTAGGGGATTAAATACCCTAAATTATAAAATCTAGAAAATGAGCCCTAAATGAGAGATCTACGGAACATGACTAATGCGTGGGGTTGTAGGACCATGCAAAATCACATACCTAAATTGGAACAATGTGAATTTACAAATTACAACTTATGTAGGAAAACTATTCAAATAATAAAGAACCTTCACATTTATGGTGATTGTCATGAAGATGCCAAGTTTTTTTGTATAAAATACACACACTAGGTTTTCATGACACACTTGCAACGTTGAGATGAAACAACATGTCCAAAATAGTTAGATCCAAAATGGAGTTTGTGATAGAATCATTGAATCAAGGATTCATAAATGTTGAAATACCATGTACCATAGCTCAAGAGATATGTGCATATATGAACTCATATTTTTCTTCTACAATACAAAATGCCTTTGTACATTAGTATTTTCGGTCCTTCATATGCCATTAAGAATTACTCAATGTATAACTGAGATATCCATGCAATCATCTAAGCTATTAAACAATGGAAACATTACATATAGAAAATTTAATTGCCACACATATATCATCATAATGAAGACTTCTGTGAAGATGCCAAGATAAAATATGAAATAAATTATATCATGCAAGTTATAATACAATAATACAAGTTTATAATACTGAAATAGTTACCATAGTGTGATTTTTTTCCATTGCATATGTGACAACTGAGCATCTCATTCAAAAAATAAATATGGATCATCTTTGTTGCTAATAGTATCCATCAATATCTAGTGCTATGCATGAGGTAGGAAGTAGCGTACCTTGTTTGAGATCTTTCTAGACATTGTTTGTAGTTGGATATTTGTAACAACGATTAGGTTCATAAAGTGATACACCACTGAACCTGGTATGTAATCCATGTATACATACCCATTGGTCTTTATTAACGCTCCATCTAGTGTAAGATATTTTATATTCACCTTTCTTACACAAAGGAAAATTAAAAATAGTTTCCTACCCATGCCCAACATAATATGACGGAAGAAAAAAATTATAGAAGAGGTTCATTGTTAAGTAGTATTTAGTCTGTTTTAGGGAGTCGATAGATCTCCATAAGATTAGACGCAAGGGGGATTTTGGAATATTGATCTAAGGGAAAAATCATCTTGCTTGGAATGTATATATTTCAATATAAATAAAAATAAACATGTCCATAAGAAGCTATTACAAAAAAGGAAGAATTGATCCCTTAAGATGCAGTGGATATCTCAAGGATTAAGAGGATGGGAACCACATCATCATTAATTTTATGAAAGGATGAGTTTTAACTTTTAAGGAAGGATTGTGAAAAGAGAATATTCTTGATGTATTATCTATAGCATACATCCCGCAAAAAAATAATCCTCCCTTTTCGGGTCAAATAAATGGTCTTGAGTATGTTAAAGAAACACTACATCGACAATGCCATAACAAGGAAAAGTAAATGTCATCTAGATTGAGGAGAAAGTACCTGAATCAATACAAATAGATAATAGCTCATTACAAGCTTTCTCCATATGACATAGTTTCACCAGTTCTTCGTTGAGTGGTGATGAGCAGAGAGAGAAAAATTGGCATGTGAGTTGGAGTTGGGGCTGAGGTAGCTAGACTATAAGGTGTAAGGACTAGGGTTTAGGTTAAGAAACAAAATTTAATTTTTTTCGATATTTTTTTAAATCACATTAAAATTCCCCTTTAGATTGGAACCAGCTAGAGATTTCAGAAATTTTGAACCTAGAGATTCAAATTACCTGAATCTTGTGACTTAGGAGCCAACTGGGGTTTGTGTTGCGGGAACCGAAATGAAATTGTAATTGTGAAAAAAAATATGCCAAGCCATGATTAGGTCATGCCCAAATTCATGCACATAAATGATAACGACCATTTAGAGGAGAAATGAATATGTGGAGGAAATTTTTAGAGGTCCACAATTGAATATTATAGTGTATTAGACATTCTCATAGTGTATTGTTAAAACAATAAAAAATGGAAAATCCAAAAAAAGGAAAACTTCGTAGTTGATCTTTCGGTGTTGACTGTGATCTCCTAAATAGCGCCTCCTGCAATGAGCATACGAGTTAATTCAATAATCAAAGAGAATGATATTAATGAGGGTTTCCTTCCACGAGATTGCACAATAAACATTTCCTTCCACACTCATGAGAGTGTGAAGAGCTAAAAGCTAGTCCGACCATCTGGATTTCCTTGCGATTTTATTGTCGGAATATGGCAATATTGGTTTTTAAAATCCATGATTGTTGTTGTATAAATCATAATTTCAAATTCATTAAACATTTCACCTCCGTCAAAAACCTTCGGCCAATAACATTTTGGAAAATTAATGACTGTTATTTGGAATTTCAATTTTTTTCTATGAGATTCTATCAAATCAAATTCATGCTAGAAAACACCATCTGTGGAGGGTGAAATCGTCACTCATTTAGACATTGATTTTTTAGGATTTTACAAATGATCTCTTTAGTTGTCACGAGGGCGCCTAGATTTTCTTTATTTACCTTTAGTGTTAAATAAAAAGGGTGGGAATTGTTTCATGAATACCATTGGATGGTGTGGAATGCCTATATGCTATTGTAATGGTTATGATGTAGCCATGATATAACAATTATTTATGCTTGTGTATTGAATTTTGGGTATGCTTGGTTGATATAATATTAAAATGTTTGAGAAGGGCCTAAAATATAAATACACCTATGTAGAAGAGGATTCTATCAATATTTGTAGTATGTTAACGGAGTAAATCTCCTTAGTATTTAAGCAATCTGATAAAAAATAGTTGGTCGGTTGTTGATATGTTAATATTGGATAGAGCCCAATGGGTTAGCTCAAGTGGTTAAGAGTTTTTAATTGTAAGCCGAAGGTATCAGGGTCAAATCCTTGGGTGGTTAGGATCATTGTGAGAGAGCCTCGCATGAGCAATGAGTGAGTCTTAGGTGGATTGTTGATTATGGATATCTATAGAACATTGTGCTAAAAGTTTCTTGTGAAAAAAAAATGTTCAAGGTGAAATGCTTTTGAAATTGTGAATAAGGTACCTTAGAGTTAAAATATTATAAAAAAAGTATTCCTTCTGGATATATATACAATATAAGAAGGGTCGACCAACCCTTCATATGTGTAATAGTATTCATATTTCAATCATACAGGAAGGGGCGACCGACCCTTCTTCTATTCACATTTATATATATATTATAAGAAAGGTATACCTACACATCATACGTTAAATATTCTTTTTATTTCTATCATAAAAAATGGGTAGGTGCACTTGTTTTGTTCACTGTTCTTCATATATCCATAATACATGAATTTAGAGACACTCCTAGTGTACACTTTTCTCAATATATTTATAGTAACTGAAGGGTCGACGAAACCTTCCTTTTTTCAATAATATTTATATATATTTGTATTTTTTATTTGCACAATTCTCATTATATATATATATATTGGTGCTTGAAGGGGAAGTCACACCATCCTTGGTACTGGAAGTTGAGGCCAATATATCTAAAATATAAGATGAGTCTACCTATACATCCTACATTCAATATTCTTTTATTTCTATCTTAATGGAAGGGTCTTCCAACACTTGTGTGGTTCAATTTTCTTTATATTTCCATAATACAAGAATGGATAGATGTTCTTTCTAGTGTACACTACTTTCGATATATATACAAATAAATAAGGGTTGTTCGAACCTTCCTATGTTCAATATATTTCAATCTTCTATCATAGGAAAGGTTATCAGAGCCTTCCTATGTTTGATTTTATCTATATTTATATCGTAATAGAATGTGTGTCCAACACTTGTTATTACTATTCTCGACATGTATTTAATACATAAAGGAACAACCCTTCTTTATTGTGTTAACTATTGTCTATATATCTACAACACCATAAGGGTGGGTGGACATATCATCGGTTTAAAATTATGATTATTTATATCATAAAATGAAGGGGCATCTAAATATCCTTGAGTTCACTATTCTTGATATTTCTATGAGTAACAAAGGGTTTCCTGCCCCATCTTGTGCTCGCTATTCTCATTAAATCTACAAAGGTTCTAGAAGGGTTTGATGTTCTGTCTAGTGTTCAGTATTATTTATATCTCTCTAGTATAGGAAAGGGGAATTGACCCTTCAGATAATTGGAATAGTAATCAC
The DNA here is from genome assembly GCA_001517045.1 of Pseudotsuga menziesii. Lineage (NCBI taxonomy): Eukaryota > Viridiplantae > Streptophyta > Pinopsida > Pinales > Pinaceae > Pseudotsuga > Pseudotsuga menziesii. The sequence goes on from LPNX010200293.1 coordinate 163,045, forward strand.
AACAATGATAACCTAGTCATTTTTCTCCATTATATTCTTGAAATTCAGATAATATAAGGAGGGGCACACAATCCTTATTGTTGGTTGTGGACCTTGGTCTTCTTTATTCAAAGGTGTTATTATCTAGCCGTGTTTGTACCCCATTTTTAATGTACAATAGTCCCACCAGGGGGGTATAGGGGGACATCATCCTCCTATGGGGTTATGGGAGCAATGCCCCCAAGAAAGGGGGTTTGCAAGAGAAGCCACTGAAATGAATTTTTGGGATGTTTGTTGGACAATATTTTACGGGACCATGGTATTGGGTGACCTGTGGGATTTTCCCATGGTAATTCCCCTATAAAAGGAAAGCATTGTAATACAGTTTTGTATTGTTTTATAACATTGTTAACACCAAAAATTGTCCACATAGCTCTCTATGGTACAAATCATAATTATACATAATAATCCCATGATTATTTCCTCCATTTTGACCTTCACAATTAAATTCCACCAAAATTGGTCAAAGAAATAATTATTTCCCCCCCCATAAATACAAGGAAGTTGGGAATTTATTGCAACATAGCCCCCATTCTCCCAAAAAGGACCAAAAAACCCTAAAATGAGAATGGGTAAAAAAACATCAATAAATACCATACATTATTAAAAACCATGGGTCAATACCATGGGTAAGAAAATATTGGACCATCCTATAAATACATTGTGAAGGTATCCCCACAAACATTCCAAAAAACTTTACATTCTTACACTTTTGAACTTTTGTTTCCTGGACTTTCTCACTTCCCACACCTTTCTCCACACCATCCCATGTTTCTCGTTGAGTTCACTTTGTGTAACCCTTGATCCCTTTACCAATGACAACCGTTGTTGGATATAAACAGAGACTAGGATCATGGGAGCCATCAGATCACATCCTCAAATGGTTGCAATGCCGCATCGTATTGAGAGGTATGTTGTATTTATGCTTTACTAGTTAGATCATAAAATATAAAATAAAATAATATTTGTTGCTTATTGTAATAGTAAATATTGAGCTCCTTCCTTGCACCATGAACTCTATCCTTAGATATGGATGATCTACGGTAGGTGATTTTGCATGTAGTAGGAGATAAATCTCCACTACATTTTTTGGTGAATCCACTAGGGAGATCCCCTTCGATCTCTATTTTTTAGGTGTTTTTTCTAGTTTTTTCTACTTGGGTACCCTCAACCATCACAAATTCCCCCCCCCCTACGATAGATCTGAACCAGTCCTATCATAGTGCCTACCCCCGACCCAAGCTGACAAAAGTTCCTTAAAATAATTCTAGTTACGATCGGATCGCACCTATATGACAAAAATCTACAACCTAGGTCACACATTTTTTCTCAATAAATATAACCTGGGTCGCACCTTCTACCTCGATAATCTCAACCTGGGCTCAAACTCCAAATCACACTTGTCCGGTATTTCGAAGCGACCCTGGTCGCTACTGTGACCTAGTTTAGTGCAACCTGTCGCACAAAAACCCTTATTTAGTGCGACCTACAATTTTTTGTTGATTTCCCAGCTCGATCATGGCTGTTTCTCAGTCCCATATGACCCCGACAATGCATATTCCACTGGTAGGTGCAACCTGCAGGTTTTTTCAATCTATTTGCAGTGTTTGAGACCCTTTCCAAAACTCCTTGTCTATGTCCTATCCCTTCCCTAATTGTTTCCTTCCATATTTTATTGCTTACATCCCCCTAGTTTGTTTTGTGGTCCTCTTTTCCTTGTATGTGAGCCCATCTTATTCAAGCTTGGTAGTTGATACCCCCTGTGTGTTTCCTACACCCTCTAGATTTCCTTATGTGATTATTTACTCATGAATTATTTGTTATTTGGAAGAATTAGTTGGTGTTGAAATATATTTTACTGTCATTTCTGTTATTTATTTTTCAGCATTTTCCTCTCTGACATGAGAGTGCCGAGGTTTAGATATTACACATCACTTATGCACACATATCACACCTTAAAATCAATTCTTGGTTCATGAAACCAAGCTAAGACTAAAATTTAACTTAACTTAGCCAATATTGTAACCTCATTTGAGGACCAAAACAATAATGTAGTTAAGTTAGGACACTTGGGATAGGAATCCAAATAACACCCTTTTGTCACTTACATCCAAGACATAGTTGTTGTCTTCTAAGGATCCAAAATCCTCTAGTATTTGTTGACATGGTCACGACCAGTTTATCGGTGGGGCTCCCGCTCTGTGGGGGTAAGCCGCAATGAAGGGTTTTCGGAAGCCATGGTGGAATACCACACTCCATTATGTACCGAAGGATAACCATTCATATTACTCCTTGTGCATGTCAAGGACCATATCGAGTGTTGATGACTAAAGGGATGAAGGAGCAAGAAACCATCCCAAACATGTCTTGAACGAGGTAGTCTAGTTTCCATTATTTTAGGGATATTTTACCCAAGGTCCCTCTCGATAGTGTGATTATGTTAGCCCGTGGTTTTTCCATTTCATATTTTTTGACTATGGATTTCACCACCCAACATAGGATATGATTTGTGAGGGGCTTCCATATTATATATAAGAACTTTCTTGCACTTATACCCCATAGGTTAGTGCGTCATTTTCTTCATAGGTAGTGTTGCTTGTTGGATTTCTGGCCACTTTGTTGTGGACTCTCCTTCTTTGACATGCTATTACAACTCAGTTTTAGAGATTTCTTTTTTTCCTGTTTGGTACCATTTATCATCTCTCCTTCCACACACTTGACTATAGTTGAACTTTTGAGCTTGCGTCGGACACCCTTAAGCCTTCATTCATCATATAATAGACCATTACGCCACCATTTATCCACCACACTACTCCCAAATATTGAGGGGAAATACCCCTCAGTTCAGTTCCTTGAATCGTCATTGTCATATCCATTCAGCGTTGTTCCCCACCATCAGAGCCATACATTTCATCAGATTTTGATTCAGATTCCTATCAATCTGAACCTACCTTGTTCACTGCCCCATCTATCCCCATGGATGATGCACCTCACAACCACTTCCATAGGGGCATGGTTGGTAGTGGAGTTGTGACCGCTCTACCCGTTGGTGGCAAGGAGATCGGGTGTGCAAGGTGTGATGAAGGAAATAGTGACAAGTGTCAAAGTGGGTTGTGTAAGAGAAAGTTGCCGACAAGTGTGGTTGGCCTAGTCGAAAGTAGTTATAAGTTTGGTCCAAATTAGTTATATGTGTACCTTTTTGCAAAGGCACAAGCCTATAAATAGAATTAGGAATGTAGTCGATATATCATCTGATCTAATCTGAATGGGGATTTAGTATCTTTTGTGATATTATGGTTGCAAACTATTTGCAATCTATGGTTTTGGTCTGAGGCTTTCGACCAAGAGATGTATTTTGACCTTTGAAACTAATATGAGATGAGCATTTATGAAAACTTTGTCTTTGTCTTATCCTATTATGATGTGGTTTATGATGATATTCCCATCTAAATGATATAATTTATATATGTTGTTCCTTATATCTAATGATGTGAAGTATTTGTGTGGTTATTGGATTCTTACATGTGGACCTCTTTGTTAAGTTGATATGAATTATGAGATGTTGTGATACTAGATCTTGGTGTGAATAATGGTAAATAGTTTGGATAAATGATATGTTGAACACTTAGATATGTGAGTTGCATTGCAACAGAGAGAGATCAAAGTGCACAAGTCCTCTTCCTTTCAGCGGAAACAGTGTTCTAAAAGCACTCCCTCAAACATCTCAGGTGAGACTGCATCTGCTTCGCAGGTGTTGCTGGATAGGATCAAACGTGTCCAAGCCAATGTTTAGGGAGATTGCATTGAAGGGTGTCAAAAATGAGTGAAATCATGTCGACTAAAGTGTGCCAACAAATGGTTCTGTTGTAGTCTAGTTGGTTACGATACTCAGTTCTCACACAAGATACCCAAGTTCAAGTCTTTACACCTCCATGCACTATGCCACATTTAGGAAGTAATACTAGCTCATCACAAGAATTCCTGGTGTGCCACCATAGGAGTAATAGTAGTGTATCAATGAATACCAAAAGAAGGCCCATAATGGCAGGTGATGAAGTAAAACTACCTTTGTTCCTTTCAAATGGGATCGAAGAACCTAAGCATTATTGGTTTCTCTGCGAAGCAATATGGTCTTTGAAGCAAGTCCAAGATGAAGATATCAATAAATTCCAACTAGCGAAGAAATTTTGAGGCCGAGAATTGGATTGGTACATGAATTTTGTACAAATGACAGCAAGGCATCAACAAAAGACTCTAGCATATAATAGGCCCGGGTTAATTGAGGAATTTCGAAAACCCAAATACAAGTTGTAGTACATTACTAAATTGAAACAAATCAAACAATATCTGAACGAGTTGTTATGCGATTTTGATCAGTGGTTCAAGACGATGATGGCTAAGGTTAGATTCAGAATGACTGACATGCAACACAAATAATGGTTCATCACAACATTGGTGCCACACATCCAAATTCCATTAATGCAACAGAATATTGCGACACAAACTAAGGCTTTGGAAATTGCGATGAATGTGGAGGCTTCACTAGTTGGAAAAATGAGGGTTGGCATGAATCAGATCCAATCGCAATTGGAAAATCTTACTATTTAGTTATAGGATATCAAGAATGGAAAATAAGTCCACAAATAAGTATGGTGCACTTAATGTCTCACCGAAGGGCATAATAAGGATCAATCTCTAGAATTCCATGAATACTTACAAGTTGGATCCCCTAATCCATTAATTCAAATCGTTCTTCCATGGTGTCGAATCCATCATATGAGAGGACATCGGTATGAGGAATGCATATACCTCCAAAAATTTGTGTCAAAGATGGTGAATCTATTTTGTAACTTATGTCGATCAGTTGGTCATGAAGAGAAGGATCGTAGAGCATATGAATTTCTCTAAGAAAGAACAATGGATATGTATTTCATGAAAGGAGAAGACCATTGACTGATGGAGAGGCTGCAAACGCAACAGCCACCACAGTTCACACAACAAGAAATACAATTTTCTCCACCGCAAACACAATACAATCAGATGCAGTATAATCAGTAGCAATGGTAGTATACTTAACCACAGTTTACTCAACTACAGTATGCTCCACAACATCCTAACCAACAACAATAGTTTAACCAACCATAGTATCCACCATAAGGAGGATTTAGAGGTGGATTCTGTGGAGGTCACAATGGAGATTTCAGTCTAGGAGGTGTTATGGGACATGGTAACATACTAGCGACATGTTACAATTGTGGTGTTTTTGGAAATTACTATAGGAAATGCTCGAACCTACAATCCCAATGTATGTATTGCACCACTGCAGATCACACTATCGAATACTTTCCACAATTCATTGCGAAGTCGCAAGCCAATAACCAACCACAACCAGATCTGAACTAGAATGTGAACCAACATGAAAACCAACCTTAAAATTGAAATCAAGGATCAACTGTAGGAAAAATTTTGGTGGAACCCGGGACTTAACCTGCAGATGTTGGAGTCATAACTTGAGGAGGTGCGACAACAGGATATGATGGGACACTCCCACATATCCAATTGATAGCTTGAAAGAAGGTACCATTTGATGTCAATATCGAGAAAGAAACACTCTTTGATGTAAGAGACGTAATGAGCAAGTACACTGGTAAGTTACTTGTCTATGAAATGCCACCTACCTTTGATCTGACACTTGTATAGGGACCATTGCAGAAGGTTGGAACATTACAAAATTTTCTATCAAGTTTTTTGTGATTAGAAAAAAATCCTAATGCACTAGCCGAAATAGCAATTTTGTTATACCAACAAGAGAAAGGGAGACATGACCATGTCATGAAATCTTTGCATAAAAATAAATCTTGAAGGGAAATGAGAATGAATATCTAAATCAATCACTATGATGTGGATTCAGTAATATTGGATCTAGAATAAGATGTCAACATATTGAAAAAGAAAACTTGGTAAATGATGGGGAAAGCGCAGTTGATTTGCTCCCTCGTACAATTGTGGCTAGAAAACCAGGCCAGAGTATCACCAATTGGATGAGTACCACACCTACTCATTGAAGTTGAAGGGTTGAAGACTTATGCAGACTTCGACATTATTGAAATAATAAATGAAAGTAGCTCATATCCCATGCTGCTGGGGATTGGATGGGCTAATGAAAATATGGTGATTATCAACTTCAAGAAGAGAGTGATTACTTTTAAGAATCATGACATACAGATCATTTCTCCATTAGATCCAAGTGAAGGAAGAATATGTTGAACCAGTAAAGGTGGAAGCCGTGGGAGGATGGGATCATGCGTACAATATCTTCGAGTATTACATCCATCCCACCATAGATGGGGATATGGGATGGCGAAGTACTAGCTATGCTTCATCGAAATCTGCAGACACAGTGGAGAATTGGCAGAACTAGATACATGAAGTATCAGTCCAAAAATGTGGGTAATTCACTCAACAACTGCACTGGGTGGCAACATAAGTTATCAAAATACAAACGTATGAAGGGATACCCAACTTGACTAACTTTTTAGATGAGTTCAAGGCCAAAGTATCAGAACGTCAATGACTATTGGCACTAGAAGAAGCACTGAAGGCTGCCCTGAAAAATATGGTGGGTGACACATAAGAGCTCGATCGATGGTTGGTTGATATGTCACATACTGATGGAAGTTTGATTTGGGGCACCATAACACTACCAAGGAGAGAAGAATGATTGAAGGAATGATGCCAATGATCATCTGGTTGCATGTCAGACTGCATGGATGTTAAGACTGAAGAACGAATGGGTACATGATTTTGTCCATATGCTGGATGAGATGCCATGACAATGGTACGTATTAGCAGAACTGTGAAGGGAGATTACAACATGGGAAGACTTGAATGTATGCTTCAGTCACACTTTCAACTTTGCGAATGCCGATCTAGTAATACATAGCACACTTCAACACATTCAAAATGTTGTCTTGAAAATAGTTCCACTGGAATTCCCAGTAGTATCACATGAGACACCAATAACAAAGTTAATGACTGAATGTTACAATGTGGCAGGAGAACCTGATGACTGAGATGATCCAAGGAATGCCAATATAGAAGAATCGAAAGGAAGTTGTAATATCACAACACCATATATACCGACCGATAAAGTCCAAAAACCTCTAAATATACATAAGGTCAATATTGGGACGACAGAGGACCCAACGTTCGCTAACATAGGAGATTATTGGGACGAAGTAACTATGGAGAAGATCACTAATATGCTCCACGAGTTCCAGTATTTATTTTTGACCAAATTTGTTGAGATGAAAGGTATCTTAGGATACTTGGGAGAAATTAAAATTCTGCTAAATCCAAATGCGAAGCTAGTGAAGTAACATCCTTACCGATCCAACCCGTGGTACAAGGAAGGAGTCAAAGTTGAGATCGACAGGATGCTGGATGCTGGCATCATTGAGCCTGTGGAAAAGACAAAATGGACTTGTCCAATAGTTGTTCAATACAAGAAGAAAAGAGAAATAAATATCTATGTCAACCACCGAAAGATAAATGACGCATATCTCCAAGATACGTTCCCAACACCATTTACTGACGAAGTACTAGAGGGAGTCAGAGGGCAAGAGATCTATTCATTCACAGATGGATTTTTGAGTTACCATAAGATAAAAATTGCAAAGGAATATCGACATAAGACCACTTTTGTGACAGAATGGGGATGTTTCCAATACACAGTATTGCCATTTGGCCTCAAGAACACACCTGCAATCTTCTCAAGAATAATAGTCACTGCGTTTAAAGATTTGATTCAAACTTTTTTGGCAGTATACATTGATGATTGGACTGTTTATGGGTTGGTAAAATACCACATCACAAACTTGTGACTAATGTTGGAAATGTGTCAACAACATCATATCTCACTAAATCTATGGAAGTGTATATTTTGTGCATTGTTTGGAATTTTTCTAGGACACAACATCTGCAAGGAAGGAATGTTGGTTGATCCTGCTAAGATTGCGATAATTGTCAATATACCCCCACCAACAAATTTGAAATAGATTAGGACCACATTGGGCCATATGGGGTATAACTGGAAGTTAATAAGGCGATACACAGTAATCACAACACCAATGGAAAAATTGTTGAAGAAGGATGAAAAAATTGAATGGAGCATTAAGTGTCAAGAAATTCTTGGGACTCTAAAAAAGAAGATGGTTACAATGCTAATATTAGTCTTCCCAGATTGGTAAAAATAATTTCACATCCATTTCGATGCATCATCAGTCACATTACGAGTAATCTTGGTGCAAGAGAAAATGACCACCCAATCTCCTTCACAAGAAGGAAGTTTTCTACTATGGAAATGAACTACACAAAAAAAGAGCGAGAGGGATTGGCGATGGTATATGTACTACATAATTCTTCCACTATCTATTGGGAGGACACTTCAATCATAGGGGCTTCACTTTTTTACCAATATCCTATCATGTTAGTTGATACTGTGGGTTTTAAAATTATAAAAAAATGAACCAATATATTGCATGTATTAGGGGGGATGAGGGGTTTAAGGTGGGGGTGGGTAGGGTGGTTTATAAGGATTGAGGTATAAAAAGGGCTAGGGAGGAGGTTTTAAGTATTGGGAGGGGGTTTCAACAAAAATACTTTGGGTCAATATCTCTGGAAATTAAGGGTATTCTTTAATATCCCATGATCACATGTGTTATGTGAGAGGTTCACTAAGTGAAGTCCCTGTGACTTCAATATGTTTACTGATCACCCAGCATTGAAATCCATGGTCAACAATCCTATGTTGGGGGTGAATATCTACCGATGGTTACTACTCTTCCAATAATTTTATTTCGAGATCATTGTGAAGCTAGGATGATTTAATGCCGGTCCCTATCATTTTTCAAGTATTGAGATAGGCAAGGAACCAAGAAGCATCAAGGATGGCTTACCTGATGCAAATTTGTTTAAGATCAGAATGGTAGATGACCATTATGAACAAATTATTCAATTCTTATCAACAGGGACAATGCCAAAGGATTTCAATACTAGTCAGAAGAAGTAACTTGTTGTCCGTGCTGCAGATTTTTAGCTAATCGCATGACAACTCTACAAACTAGGGCCGGATGAAATTCTATGACTGTATGTTCTACCGCATGAATAGGACAGAATATTGGCTGAAGAAAATGATGGAATTTCAGGAGGACATTATGAATATTGCACAACTGCCAAGAGATACTTCAGGCTATCCTATGGTGGTTTACCATGCACAATGATGCCACGGACTATGAAAAGAGTTGTGAGGTTTGTCAAAGGACATGGAATTCATCATGACAGGATGACATGCCATTAGTACCTCAGGTGATGCTACAACCATTTGATAAGTGTCAAGTGGATTTTGTGGGACCCATCAATCCTTCAGGAAAAAGGACAGGTGCATGATACATTATCACTACAACCGATTGCTTTACTAGATGGGTAGAAGCAGCACTGGTAACAGATTGTACTGTTGCGACCGCAACAAGGTTCCTATTTGGAAATGTCATTACTCAGTTCATTTTTTCCAATATATTGATGATTGGCTAAGGGATTCACTTATCAATTGCACCATTAGCGCAATTACGGAGGAATTCAATATCCAACATCAGTCATTCAATAAGGTATTGGAACATGCGCTAACAAAGGCATGTAACACAAATTGTGATGACTAGGATTTGAAAATTCCTATGATAATATGGGCCTACATGACTACATGCAAACGGTTGAAGGGAAAAATTGCATTCAAGTTGGTCTACGACTAAGAAGCAGTCATGCAAAAGGAGTACATTATTCCTAACCTACGCATAGCAGAAACGACATGCATAAGCGATGAATGGGAGAATTGTAACTCAGTAAAAATATGTTTCAGACCTGTTATTTAAGTTTAACATGGCTTATTTTAAGGATGCACCATTTCCTTTCCTCTTAGGAATCAGTCTTGAAGAGGGAAAATCCACTCCACCCATGGATTCCACTATTTACCGCCAGTTGATCGGAATCTTTCTATACTTGACACATTCAGGTCCTGAAATTTGTTATGCCATGAATTCTGTATCATTATAAATGCATTAGTCTCATGAGCTCCATTGGAAGGCATCCAAGAGGATCCTCTAGTACATTCAGGGCACTAGATCCTACGACATTCACTATGTTGCAGATTCTGAGCTAGAGTTGGTCAGTTTTATAGATTTAGATTGTGTAGGGGATACCATAGATTAGAAGTCCACTTAGGGGTATGTGTTTATGTTTGGTGGTGGAACCATTTTCTGGTGCAACAAATATCGGGCTTCCATTGCACTTTCTTCAACAGAGGCCGAGTATAGGGGAGCAGTAAATGCTTGCATACATGTAGAGGAATTTTGTATGAGTTTGAGATTGGCAGTAAAAACAAGTTCGCAAATCACCCAAGTAAGCTCCAAATGCATTGTTTAGGACCCTACGTGATTCATTTTATCACCTACAGAGGTGCAATGTAGTTGCGACAGCTAGATGGTGCATTACTACTAAAGCTAGTGAAGGGAAGCTAGATAAAACCCTATCGGGCTAGCTAGGTGCATCACTGTGTCTAAAAATTCGTGCAGTGAAAAAAATAATGAGGAAGGTATGCTGAGGAGTAGGTCCTCATACCAAGAAGAGTCGCAAGAGAGGAAAATATGCACAAGTCGTAGCAAAAAGGGAGCTCAATGAAAGGAAATGCAGTCAAATCGAGCAATAAATGCAGTAGTTAAACCCGATGGGAAACAACACAAGTGGATGAGATGCACATTTAAGAGGAAATGGACCATTGGATTTGTAGAGTTGGTGACGGATTGGATTGGTTGTTAAAGGATTTGGCCATGATGATCAAAATAATTCACACAAGCGCTCTCAAGGCTATACGAATCAGCAGGGGAAGCGTCATTTGAACCATTGTAACGATTGAGAAAGTGAGTGAGTGCAAAGATAAGTATAAATGAGTCATGAATAGTGAGAGAGTGATATCCTAGTAGCGAAGGCCAAAATAAATTTGAGTGGTAGTAAACAAGTCTCACCAGTAACAAGTGTGTCGATTGTAGAAGATAGAACAAAAATACATGAAGTGCTAACAAGATTTCCAAAGAAGAAGAGGTGTGCAAATCACCCCAAATCTCCATAGAGAAGAATTAAGTCAACTTGGAGTGCAACAAGGGAATCAGAGGTAGAGGCAGAGTTTGACCCATCAACAACAGGAGGATCTGATTCAACAATGTGAAAAGGGTCAACGTTTGATGACATTCTCGGTTACATACTACCCCATAAGGCAGGAACATCACTGGTTCAGCTCTCGAATAATCAATGCTACAACATTAAGCTGTTAATGACACTGAAGGGTGTGCATGTCACCATGAATATATTCCCACATTTACAAAAGTTGGATTACAATGACCATGACATTCTGCCATATCCAGAATGCACCACAGAACCCTTTGAGAAGCAACAACAAGGAGAAGGGGGTCCAATCACTAGGGTGTCGGCACAATGGGCCATGGGGTTGCAATGATCGAGACTATTGGAAATTACCCATATTCCACATTTCAGCCACTATGTGGAGGTAAATTCATGTGTGAAGAAGCTATTATCATGCTTCCATGGTGGATACCTTTGGTTGGACACCAAATTCCCTATTATGATTGACCTCATATCCTAAATCACCAGACTTCCAATGGCAGGAGTTGATCCACCGCACTATTTCTGTAGCAAGGATAGTAACGAACGGTTGTCTACGAAGCTCAAGAAGTAGTATGACATCATTAGGGACAAGAGATCATATGTCATCAATACTATCAATGACAAGGTCATCCAAGTTGCAGCGAAAATACTGGTTGTGAAAATTGTGCAGAAGAATAGACCCAACCAATGTACATCAAGAGTTATTGCATGTGCGGAGCAGTGTGCAGAAGGGGTTCAAATGAACTGGTATTTGTTCTTGTTGAAATAGCTAATAGAATATGCCATGATGGCACAAGAGGGGAACTGACCATTCACTTATTCATGTCTATTGATATTGATCGCTCTTGTGGGTTAGATGGAACCCGCATTCTACCAAGGGATGGACGTTGAGGCAGTCATAATTTACAAAGGAGCACCATATCTGAACTCTGGGTGCTTACTGCTAAGGAGCATCAAAATGAATACAATATCCAATTTTACTTATAATATGATGGAATTTGAGAGGCAGCACGGAATTTTTTGTGTCTCACCGAGGAAGACGCGACAAAGTACCGATGGCTAGCGTGACTGGCAAAAGGGCCGCACACAATACATATTCAAGAAAGGAAAAATGTGGACCAACAATGGCTCACAACAACATACAAATTGACAGATGAATAATTAGATACCATATTTGATGACTAGCCAGTCGAATAGAAGGTTCCTATCGGTATTGACGAGCTGTCAAATATCAAGGTAGGATTACCACCTGTTATTCTAGCTGAGAAAGAGAAAGAACATGCAAAAGGTTCTAAAGAAGAGTCACAAGTAGAATCATTAGCCATTTTGACGGATTCAGAGTTGGAAAGGAAACTGGAAGAAGGAAGGATGAAGAGAAGGGGAAGCAAATAGAATGCTAAAGATGGAGGATCAAGTAATTAATATACTATCCGCGATTACCACTACGACCAGTGAAATCCAAGGCAAGGTAAAGTAGCATTTGACAAAGTTATTCCACCAAGTCAATGGATTGCTTCAATCCCTAACAAATGAAATTATTGAGAAGGTTCTGTAGATTGATCTACTGCAAAGAGTGGCATAAATAAGTGCTAGAAAAAGGGTGCATCTAGTGCAGATACCACCCCATGCCCTGGAGACATGAAGCGAAGATGTCGATGTGACCCTGCAGTAATTTAATGTGATTAACCTCGATTCCAATGAGCTCCTCATGAAGACACTAGCACGTCTACAGAAAGAATAAAGTCAAGAGATCACAGACTAAGAGGAGATTGTGCATGAACAGTTAGCGAAGTCGCAGTAGCAGATAACACAATAAAGGAGGAGATCGAACGAATGGAAAAGTACTAGGAAACATAGGTGATGGAAATGAACTAGGCCTTCGACAAAAAGGAATAGTTGGAGAGGGCCATCTCAGCCGCTTGCGAATAAATTCCTGACATCACTATGGACATGTTCATGGAAGAAAAGGTAGTGGGACTAGGCCAAATAGTCACGGACTTAAAGAAAGAGAATACGGAGCTGCATGCATGCTAGGTACCAAGTACGCCACTCGAGTAGGTAGAAAAATGAATAAGAAAGATTGAGGAAGTGACTACACAACTAGAAGAGTTGGAGAAAGAAACCAAATCCATTGCTGAAGCAATGCCATAGTTATGGATGCAAGTAGTTCAAGATGACCAACTATAGCAATTAAGTGCGTGGGTCAATGAGGCAGAGGAAAAACTACAAGAAATACATGGAGAAATAAGAATGATGGCCCCAATAGTGCAGGTAATGAAGGTAGTAGAAGTGAAAGCACTACAAGAGAGAGTCACCAAGATATGATAACGACATCAGCATAGGACAGTGCAGCTAGATCAGTTCCAGGATGACGCCGAGCAATTGGCACTGAAGGATATGGAAATACTTATGACCAAACATGAGGCTTTTGATAAAGTGTCACAAGTATCTGAATATCATCCTATAGAGAAATAAGTTGAAGAATGAATGACGCTAAGCGAAAAAATAAAAAAGAGGTCGAGCAGAACAAGACAACTTCAAATACAAACTAAATGAACCAACAATATCTAGCTAACGTGGGTCGAGGATGAGACACAAGTTTGTGTTGGGGGCCTGTTGGAAAGGATATTGAGTTCACAAGGTGCAATGAAGGAAATAACGACAAGTGTCAAAGTGGGTTGCGTAAGAGAAAGTTTTCGATAAGTGTGGTTAGCCTGGTCGCAAGTAGTTATAAGTTTGGTCCAAGTTAGTTATATGTTGACTTTTTTGTAAAGGCGCAAGCCTATAAATAGAATTAGGAATGTAGTCAATAGATCATATGATTTAATATGAATGGGGATTTAATATCTTCTGTGATCTTATGCAGGATATTTTTAAGGATTCTAATATTATACTTAAGTATAGTATTCTAGACGATTGTTTTGCATGGAAAAAAACATGTTTATAGATAGGTAGGTGAATATTAAATATGAAACATAAAAATAACAATGAAATGTGTAAATTTTGGCGAATATTATGATAAAAAAAACATAGTTTATGTAAATGTAGGCGATATTAGACACTAAAAATTACCAAATAGTGAATTCTTTTTTTGAAAAAATCCCAAAATAGCCAATTGGTGAAATTTTGCCCCTAAAAATTACCCTGTGAACTGTTTGTAATCCATGGTTTTGGTCTGATGCTTTCGACCAAGGGATGTATTTTGACCTTTGAAGCTAATTCGGATATGAGTGTTGATGAAAACTCTGTCTTTTTCTTATCCTGTTATGATGCGGTTTATGATGATCTTCTTGTCTGAATGATGCTATTTATCTATGTTGTTCCTTATATATAATGATGTGAATTCTTTGTGTGGTTAATGGATTGATGCAAATTCTTTGTGTGGTTAATGGATTCTTACATGTAGAACTCTTTGTTAAGTTTATCTGAATTATGAGATGCGATACTAGATCTTGGTGTGAGTAATGGTAAATATTTTGGATAAATAATATGTTAAAACATCATGGATATATGAGTTCCATTGCGACAAAGATATATTTAGTGCACAAGTACTCTTCCTTTCTATGGAAATGTGGTTGCATTAGCCCTCCCTCAAACATATCAGGAGAGACTGCATCTTCTTCGCAGGTGTTTCTAGATAGGGTAAAACCTATCCGAGTCGGTCTTTAGGGACATTGCATCTAAGGGTATCAACAATGAGTGAACCCCTGAATACTGAATTGTGTCAACACCCTTCATAATGTTTATCCCTTCTACCAAACCTATGGGTCATCTTCCTAATGGGCCCATTTCCACCGCACACACTATTGCTAGTCCATTATCCACTAGTGGTGGCCCCACTCTAGAAACCATGGTCCACACCATACCTTCATTTAGGCATTGGGGTACTATCCCTTCTACCAATATTCTAGATATTCATGCCTTTCCAATGACTACTTATACTATCAAAATTCATCCCTACCAACCCCCATTTGCACACGAAAACTACATACTCGTTGGCCCCAGCACCATTGCTGGCCCTCCCAATCTACTCTAGGTCCTATCCTACCATTCATGGATACTCTCAACCTTCCTGACTTGGTGTGGTTAACAAATGGACCCATCTATCATGAGCCATTGTGGCCTCCCATGCCTACCAAACTTCCTTTTGACATCCCTAAGTTTGAAGGAAAAGTGGGTGAAGACCCTTAGAACAAGATTATATCTTTACACTGATGGTGTTCCTCTAAGAACATAGTGGATGAATCTATTTGATTATGGCTATTCCAGTGCACACTCACTAGTGTTGCAACCAAAGGGTACATTGAGATTCCCCATGCCACTTATCTTTATTTTTCCTCGTTAGCCTTTATGTTCCTCCAATACTTCCATATACCCTTTTGTTCCAATTAAGGCATGGAAATCTTGTTCTCCTATAGACATAAAAATGCTACCCATATCACATATCATATCCATGAGTGGCATCCTCGCCGTAGATTGTGTAAAATCCAGTTATATAACATAGTTTTCCTTCAATGGTTTCTTAAAACCTTAATCCCCCCTATTTCCAAGGATGTTGCATCAAATATCCCATGAACTAAGGAAGACTCCATCCTCAAAGCACAATAGTTCGATATTATCTATGCCCAGTCAAGTTATCTTTATACCATCATACCTAATGCTCACCATGCTAGGTCCTCATGTTGAGATGCATTGGGAGCATCCCATTCTGCTAATGGATAGTCATTGGCTCCATTACCTAGAAACCCCACTTGTACATGACCTCTCCTTTGACACCACCTCACTCTGGTAACACATGTAGTGTTTCCCAACATGGATATGCCCTTGAATTTTCACGTGCAGTATATCAGTCCGGATCCACACCTTCATATGCATGTCTCGCACTTGTTCCTCACATTCATGGGATAAATTTCTTGGAACTTGCGTGTAATGTCTACATGGTAGGATTTGCAGCCCCTCCAGCTACTCCTACCTACTACCCACCACCTATGCAACCTACACCTAATATGACCCCAACTCCTCTTGTTCTTCAAGGGAAGGTCTACGCTCAACATAAAACCTATAATCAACCCATCCCCAATAACCAAAAAGGGAAGGAAAGACGACTTAGAGGTAGGAACCGAGGAAACAACAAACCTCAAGGAGGTGGACCACAACCCAACCCTATGAATAACAATAGAGCCAACCCTCTGCACATAACCCCCAATGTATACCTCAACCTAGGAATAACCCTCTATTGTGAACTAACCATTAGTGTACTATTTGTAATACTTACGACCATTATATAGATGTCTGCCACTTGTTACAAGCCGACAATCAACATGAACCCAATGCGGCCGCTCCAGCACAACCAAACCCATCACTACAAGGTCCTCCTCCTATGGTGTTCTATAACCCATTACCAAACTGAGGAATGGTTGCAACCCAACCCTTGGTACCAAAAAACACCAGACCCACTTATATGGGTCAACCCATTGATCATGGTGTCCATCACCTTAGGACATTATCATATGATGTCAACTTACGGGCTCAATGAAATCAATATGGCTCCGCCACATAATAAATTAATTCCTCCATGACATCTACCTCCACCGCTCTTGATATGTGCTTACATTTTCCAATACCCCCCATGGATGAGACTGCCAAAGTCCCTTGATTACCTTTGTATCACGTATTGAACAATCCCACTTCTAGAGCCGCTCTTAATTACAGTATCATCGATGATTTGGACAGATCTCCCTCTTCCATGTCCACTCTAGAAATATTCAGAACTTATCATTTTCAACGTAAATATTTGTTATCCTCTTTAGGTGTCATTGATCCCTTTGATTCCAAGTTGATCACTTTTGACTTGGATCAAGGAGAACCCCAGATGCCATCATTCATAGCCTTCCAGGTTTCGGTCACTATTTGGAATTTGTTCATTCATCAATACATCATTGATGAGGGTGTGTGTACTTGAATTATGTCAATCTATGTTTGGTAGAAACTCGTATCCAAAACCCTTCAAACCTCAACCCCCACACTTCATGCTTACGATGGCCTTGCTTCTTAACCACAAGGTGTTCTTTCAAATGGCCTTGTTGAGTTAGAAAAAAAAATTGTGTTGAATGACTTTGAGGTTGTCGATTCCCAACTTGATTAAAACCTACTCCTTGTACATATTTACATGTATACAATGTGAGCCATTTCTTCTACCGTCTTTTGACTCTTAACGTTCCCCCGCAATGGGAAGATCATGACTATCGACCAATTAACATATTACAATCCTAAAGGATTAGCCAATTTGGAGCACGTCCTCCCTACTATCAACACCACCATTGATATCATATACATCCCTTCCTTGTCTGTCATCGGTCGAGGCCTATTTACCAACGACCCTCTGATGACACCCTTTTGTCCCTACCACCTCCTCCCTCTATGACTGAGATATCAGATTTGTGCACCATCACATCCGGTAAAATTTTGACCTCATTGAAACCTCAGTCGCAACCCAAACTACAGACCCCATGGAATTACTATGGTTCCTTTCCCATACACATGATCCCCTTCCTCTTTTTGGAATTGTGAGAAAACTAGTCATGGATACTCTCAACCTTTCAGGATTCACTTTGGGTATTCCATTGTGGTACCTTGTTCCACCCACCCTCCACCCAACACCACAAATCGTGTTGACACCAGTCCAATATATTAAGATGGTACAAAACCGATTTCTTCTGCATCTACTCCTACCCCCCCTCCTCCCACGAAGACTGGGGGAAAGGCACCAAAATCCCCAATAAATCCATGTTGACCTCCTACTTTATATTTATGCGATGTTCTCAGCTATGCAACACAAAATTTCCCTAATTTTACATTCCTTCACAGCCACATTAGACACTACTTGAGACCGATGATGCTCCTCTTGTCAATGTACCAACCATACCTCCAATTAAGAACAAATTTCTATGAACTATTCTCTGTCGAAGATAAATAATTTATACATGGAAGTGTTTATTGGTTTGAAAACCCAATCCCAACACCTGACGCCTTTGAAGAGGGTAACATGGACAATATCTCACCAATCATTAAAGTCAATATCTCAATAAAACCTAGGATAGTGGAGGATATTACACTCGGTGCTTTATGCTCCCCTGAGGAAGTCACCACTTACAAAACAATTTTTCAGGAATTTCATGATATTTTCACTTGGTCCTATACCGAGATACCTGGGACTGAATTATCTATCATTGAACATCGCATCGACACATGGCCCAATGTTACCCCCATTCGTCGAAATCAATGAACCATTCACCCGTCAAAGGCCATACCGTCAAAGCTGAGATAAAAAAACTGCACAAAGTAGGATTTATATACCCCATCATGTATACCCCCTTTCTTTCCAATCATGTACCCATTAATAAAAAACAAGGAACCATTCGTGTTTGTATTGACTTCTGTGATTTGAATTTGGCTTGTCCCAAAGACAACTTCTCCACTCTGTTTATTAACCAAATCATTGATGCATGTGTCGATCATGAAGTGTTTTCATTCATGGACAATTTTTATGGTTATAACCAAATATAGAAGCACAAAGAATATCAGTACAAAACCTCTTTTACTACCCTCTAGGGAACTCTTGCGTATCGTGTCATGTCGTTTCGCATTAAAAATGATGGAGCCACTTTTAAGCAAGCCATGAAATTTTTCTTCCATGACCTTGTTCACATTATCCTGGTCGATTTAGATGACCTCATGGATCGATCTCAGAAGCATTCTCAACATTTAGGCGACTTACGTCATGTATTCCTACGATGTCACAAATATAACATTCACTTGAACCCCCTCAAATGTGTGCTTTGTGTCCTAGCTGTTCGTTTATTAGTATTCATCATATCCCAGAACAGGATTAACATGGATCCATTCAAGGTCCAAGCCATCCTGAATCATGTGGAATGAGATATTCAAGAGGAACAATAACTTTAGCCCCATTGTGGAGAGCTCATACTTCAAACATGGTCATCCTATATCATTGGGTTTTGGATGATCCTTTTTTGTTTACCTCTGTTTTTAAACCATTCTTTTATTTGTTTAATATAGTTATCATATGTATGTTCAAGGTTTAATCTTTATACATAAATTGTTTAATGCAATTAAACATTTCACCACTTTATCATGCATATCCATCGCCCAAACACATGTCCTTTTCCACCTATGTTTTTTCCATAAGCATTGCTCTTTCCTAGTTTTTCTCTGGTTACATTTCCTTGCTATTGGTTGCTAGTACTTTGTGGATTTATTTTTTTATTTTTCTAGTGATTGAGGCTATTTAGGCCCACCATTTCCATGAACCTCACTCGCAATATTTCCCCAATCCTCGTCTTGTTTACAAATTCCAATTCCTTTCCACATTCTTTTGGACCTGTAAAGGAATCCTTTATGAAATACACAATGCCTAGAAAACAAGTCATTTGCATCCATTTCCTACTTCACTTTGAGGAATTTATTCCAATTCACAACCTTCTCATGGCTTCCTTTAAATAGGTATTGGTAGACTTTCCTTAGTGGAGTTCCTGTTTACTAAGATTCCTCAGTTGCATGCCCTCGATGGTGTAGTTCGTCTCCTTGCAATTGCATGGTGAAACCATCATCATTTCCATTGCTAGCAATACATGTATTGCCACCCCAAAAGAGAAAATAGAAACTACATGCATAATGCAAGTGTTTTGGGTCATTTTTGAGGATATTTGTGGAAAATGGATATGGTAGGATTATTGAATTATTTAAGTTTAATTACCTAAAGTGGGTGTTGTGAATGGTGACTTGGTAAGCAATGTTGTATGTTATGGTAAAACCGCCCCTAAAAGGGTAATTTGTTTTATTGAGTGCAAAGTACTTGGATTTTCCACCCTATTAAATGTGCTGATTAGTTTCCTTGTTCTTCTTTTTGATGGGAAATAAAGATTTACATTCCCATGGCCTAGAAATCTAGATATATTTATGTATAATATAAGATTGGAGGCTCTGGAGGGATACCTTATCCTTCAGAATCAAGACTTTAATAATTAATTCCTGAAGATATTACTATGTGAAGCTTACAACAACTAGACCTTTAATAACATTCTGCAAAATTTTCCTAAATGAGACATATTATCTTTGACTTTAGGGCTACTTCATTTTCACAACATGCCTTTATGGATATTTTTTTAAGCCTGTTTAGTATTTGCATAAAAGGAAATGGGCTGACACATACCATACTATAGAGGCTTAAACATATATAGAAAATTCTTCTATACATATTCCTCCATGATTTGAAATCAATCCAAACAACATTAAATCTTAATGATGGCCTCTTGGCTGTGACAACTCCTTGTTGGGATAATTGGGCGAGATAGGTTGCTCTAGTCATTCTTTCTTGATATAAACTGGTCTTCCCTTGAGCATCTTGTCATTGTCATTCATTGGCTATATTCATTTCTATCTTGAATATTATTTTTTGTAGGACAAGTTAGTGGGTTATATCCTGATCTTTCTGAATCTTTTTCAATATTTCCCTCTCTCTTTTTGTTTGTCCTGGATTTTCCTTAAGACTATCTCTAACTAGTCTCTCTTCTTCAAAAGTTCCCTCGGCATTTCAATTGCTTCTCCTTATGTATTGGTACTTTTTCAATATTTTTTATAGATTTGTACCTTCCCTCTTCCATACAAATTATAACATCCCTGGATTTAAATAAGGAATGATGGAATTATTGTCTCATTCACATTACAAGAACAAAGATTTTCCTTCTTGACCTTGAATTGATCATGTCTTTCCACTTTAGAAAAGGCTCCTGCGTTTTAATTTCATCCTCTACAAGTGTTTGGAAAGAAACTTTTCTCGTTATTGAGACATATGTCTATCTAGGCTCTTCTTCCCTTCCCGCCACCATTTTCCTTCTCGCTAATTCCATATTCTAAAATTTGTTCTGACAAGATTTCTTCTTTTATGGGTTATGGGAGTGATGGCTCATAAGAAGTTTCACTTTCGTTCAATATCCTTTTGAATTTACATGTTTGTTGAAATCAGATGAGGAAATATTTCTTGATCTCTTATAATTTCATCAAGGGTGTCTAATTTTGGTGCTATACTCTCCTTAAATATGGCGAATGATTTAAATATTCCTTTGGGAAGGCCATGCAGGATCTAGCTAGGATTTCTATTTGTCAAAATTTCTTAAGAAATATTCTAAATAATTTACATGTCCTCCACATGAACATCTACAAAACATGTTAGTGATGGCCTTGATCTAAAAAAACAGGATAACTAATGTTAAATCCTAACATTTATGAACAAAACAAACAATGTAGCTATTATTACCCTAGTTAATATTACTCTATGGTATGGATTGAGCTTGTTAATACTTGCACTGCAAGAGACATTTTTAGGCCTATAGACCACATCTCTTTGGATTTTGAATACAAAGGGAACAAGATCCTGTTGAGGGCCCTATTCTCCAATTCCCACTTTGATTGATAGTTATGCATTTTACTGTACATTAGTCCATTGGCGATTGTTTCTGTTATTTAGGAAGAAGAGAGGATTCTTCAAGGTTCAAATAATATTGCACTAGGAAATAGTGCAAAATGAAAAATTATGACAAAGATAAGAAACTATCAGGGCCAAGTACAAGGTTTGCAGCCTTACATTCAAGTCCTAAGATTTTGGATTAGGAAGGATTCCTGGTGGATTCATTTGATTTGTTTATGGAAAATGCAATGGATGGAAGGAAACTTCCAGCTGCATATGCTATTGGAACCCTATTTGAACTGATAAAATATATTCAAGTAGTATTTGGTGCCAAATATAAAGAGATGTTTTTAGGCCTCTGGATTGTGCATCTTTTCCTTGTACAAAGGGAACCAGATCCTATTGAGGTCTTTATTCCCCATCTTGACTCATGGTTATTCACTTTACTTTCCATTACACCATTGGTGGTTGTTTATGTTATTGAGGAGGAAGATAGTAGGATTCAAGCTTCAAATAATAATGCATTGGGAAACAATGCAAACACAAACAATCATGACAAAGAGAATAAACTATCAAGTCCAAGTAGAAGGCATGCAACCTTACATTCAAGTCTTCATATTTTGGGAAAGTTCGATGACCTTTTAGTACCCCCTCAATACATGGCTTTAATGGCCAACCAGATTGTTATTAAAGCAACACGATTGGTTTGAAGCATTACTAGTGGAAGTCAGTCCCATGATGGCCTTTGTAGCAATGGTATTACAAGAACTAAATTGGGAAACATGCGACACCTGATTGTTGAATATTGCATTGCTATAAATTTGATTGATTCATCAACATATTTATTGCCTAAATATGTGGGAATACTAGTAAATCCATTATCTCACTCAATACTAGTTCAAGGATCTCCTCTGTATGCATTCATGCAAGGATCCCCATTATCCATTTCACTAAGAAAATATCTTATTGCAACTCCTGCTTCAATCTTAGGAAAATTGGAAAGAATATATCAAATTGCAATTAATGGATTAGAGGAGGAAATGTCTGCTATGACTAGCATTGTGTGTGCTCTGTATAGAGCCCTTGGGATGTCCCTTTTATGCAACAATGATCTCAATGTTTTTGAACATATAGGAGGAAAAGGAGGAGAAAATTGTGTCAATGATTTGATGGGGTGAGATCAACATTACAAAGTTTAACATAAGGTATCAATGGTTCATGGACATAATAAGGAAACAGTTTAACATAAAGCATCAATGGTCCATGGACATCATAAGGAGTGATCTCAACATTACATAATTTAACATAAGGCATCAATGGTTCATGGACATCATAAGGAGTGGAATTCAAATTAAAAATTTTACCATTTGACATTGATTGTTTGTGAATGACTTGGTATTCCTCTTGACAGAATATCTTTGGTGAGCAGAAAAGCATGTGCAAAAGATATGGATTTATACAGTCCATTGTTGCATATTCACATCTTGTAATCCTCTCATCATTCCATTTGAATATTTCATTACTTAACACATTACCTCCAACAAGAGGACTTGAACCTGTCAACATAGGGTGTGGAAGTAATTACTTTTAGTGCCTCCACTTGCATTACCTAAATTCTCTATGATGAACTTACCCAAACTATGAACCCTAAGATAAGAATACCCATGTTAAGTAAAGTTGAACAAGGGATATTCCTTACGATGTTCTGGGTCCCAAGCCACAGATGCAATGATCTTATGAAAAACAATTGGTTGACTAGTGTCAAAGGGTTAAATTAGACAATGTTTAATGGTGCTTGCAAGTGGTATTCCTCTTTTGTAGTGGCTTAAGAATCTCTTGTTCCTCTAGATATCAGGAGAGGATTCAAATAGACTGTGTTATATAGAATATCATACCCATAGTGCAAGAGGAACACATGGTTCAAAGAGATAATAAAGTGAAACCCTATGGTTGATAGAGTTCATCAATGAGATGCTATAATGAACCTTGCTATGGATAGGACTATTTTTTCATGCTAATTGGTTATTACGTTCAATTTAGATATATTACTATCATAGATCCATCTTAAAAGTGGATCTATGAAACTCTGAGAGGGATCAAATCTCTCGAGGTGAAAACCCATTCTAAGAGTGGAAATGTTGAGTAAGTGTGTAATACAATTTTTATGGTTTTAATTTATCTAATTTGTATAGTTTTATATATTTTTCGTTGTAAATATTTTAAATTTAGTTTGAGTCGAAATGTTATTTTTTATAATATTTTTTTTGCACAGAAGAGGTGCATTCTACAACCCAGTAGGGGAGATATGTGTAACTCCTTCCGTGCTCATCCTAGAGTTGACACATTGATGCCAACCCAAACCATAGTGCTGAATTCAAATCACCAAATTGAACCAGTAAACCAATTCGAATAAACTTCCCTAGGAATAGTTAGGTTATAAATTTAATAGAACCTCTAAACTTAGTTGTTCAGCTAAGTAATCCCACAATACCTTTCTGCAACTCCTTTTCCGCAACTTACGGGATGCAGGCGTACATTTTTTCAATTAAAATTGACCTCCCGCAATTACGTGCCCACAACAATATTTCCGCATGCGGGATGCGGGATGCACCTTTTCATTTTCTGAATTACGACTCTCGCAAATATTCTCCCACAACTTCTGTCCTAACCGTTGATCTTCTGTGAGGTGAATATGGACCTTTGATTTGTTTTCCTTTGCAGATCTAATATCTGACCATTAGATCTTTACGGATCCAATATCTATCGTCGATCTTTATTTTGATGCAGATCTTGTCCTCAACCGTTGATTTCTTTTATGGAACGTTTTCCACCCATTGATCTTTGATCAAATGTAGAACTTCATTTAAATTTACAAATCTAATTTATTTTACAGTGGAATTTTACTTCCACCTTCAGTGTTCATTGATTCTTGCATTGATCAATTTCGCTTTGTAACCTGTAACAAGGTTAACTCTGCACGTGCATTTCATTAATGAAATCCTCAGGGATTGTTTACCTAATTCTCCTTCGATTGACCAAATAATCAATCAATCGATCTTTGCTTCTCCCAATTTCAGAAATCATGAACTCATACATAGAATTGTCAATATTTTACAGAAGTAAACAAGCATTCAACTCACAATTTCACACATTCAGACATAATGCAATTTACATACACCAAATTATGCAAAAATAGGTTGTTTCATTCATCTAATGAAACTGTACATACAAACTAATCTCAGAACCTGTGTTCTAATCTCCTTAGTCCTAATACATCTTTAGTCGACCCTTCCTCTATTTCCTATAGGACTTATAAACCTCTCTATCTATGTATCCCTCTACCTACTCTCTTTGTATTTTTTCTATCTCTCTATATATGCTTAGTAGGCTTACACACACACACACACACACACACACACATATATACACAAAAAAAATTCTAAAACCAATTCTAGTTCATATTCAATAAACAGTCAACAATATCCTACAATTCATCAACTATTATCTATTTAAGTAACTTTTAATCCTATCTCAATGACTCGTTCCATTTGACATGGATTACTTACATGACTCATTTAATGACACATCACTCACCTAGTGACTCATCTAAATGACTCACCATCATCTAGAATCACATATTTTACATTTATTTACAAAGCGATAGTTTGAAGACCATCAATTCAGAATTTAAGACCCCTTCTAGGCCTAACAAGACTTTGAACTTGAATTTGGATGGAGAGCAGGATGCTCCTGCATTAGACTCCCCAAGAAGAAAAAAATATGACCTCATGGTCATAACATTCTATCTTCAGTATGACTAGATCTTAAACTTTATTCTGTAACTGATCATCCATCTCATCATGTTGTTCTGTCTTTGTCATCTTTAGTTCTCCTGGTTTTCAAATTTTATGTTGCAATGATCTACTAGCCCTCCTTCTACAATCTTCTTCTGTCACTTTTTTGTCTATTTTCTCTGCTGATGTAATTATTCATTCTTTCTTCATTCCTTCTCTGAGACATCTTCACCATCAACAACCTTAGTTCTTCAATCTCCATGTCCAATCTATCCTTTGACTGGTACACCTGCATCTTCTTCTCTTGAAACTGCTGCTATCCTCTTGACTCTCTGCTGCTATCCACTAAATTATAAAAGAATTCAATGATTTTATCTGGTGTATTCTATTTTCCTATGCTGTCATCAAACATTAAACAATCATCTTTATCAATATTTGGATTGATCAACTAGTCTTCTAACATTTCTAATTCTTCATCATAATTTATGAAGTTAAAAATGTTCCTTTGTCTTCATTAACCAACTATGCAACAATAATTTCTTCTAGGTACTGATCATCCCTTTGAGACACTATAGTCCCTTCCCGTGTCATGAAAAATTTCTTCCCCTCTCTGTCAACAACACATCTATCCAAATATGCAAGTGTTCTCTTTTTTTTTATCTCCATGAGACCATTTCATCTCGTCCTTCAATCCCAGAACAAACTTCTAGATTTGGTATATGTCAAGAATACATGGATACTCTCCTTCTTCTTCTTTTACCTCTGGGAAAACCTTACAAGGTTCAGCACGTGTTATTCCTGCAGATACACACAATTCATTAATTTCAAAAATATTGAAATTTTTATCTCCCATTGACTCTCTTATCAGCATATTCTCTTGTTGAGCTGAAATCTCCCAAGAGTTTATGAGACTTTCAGCCAGTCCCTCATCTACACCATCTTTTTCTAAGATGAATTTATGTTATGCTTCACAACAATGAACATATTCTTCCGTCAATGGTACAATTTTTCTTTTGTCTTTATTCCCCAAAGCATTCATCCTATGCTTCACAACATGCATAGACACATCTTTTAAGTGTTCTTCAATGCCTGCAGTCATACACCAATAATTAGTTTCAAAAATATGAGACTCTGAAGTCCCTATTGATATTTCCTCTAGCATCCCCCTGTTGTGTTGGTTTGAACACAACATCAATCTATCACCATCATTTATTTCTCCAATGGTATGCCACACAGGTTGTACACACTCGTCATATGGTATCCTTTCATCTTATATTTCAATGGAATCATGTTCTCCTATCATGCTTTTGGAAAGCACATTTTCTTCTTATTCAAACTTCATGATAGTCCAAGGTGACTGTTCAACTTTTTCTCCCATCAAAATGCAATTTTGATTCTTCCCTATAGAAATGCCTTTGCACATTTCTTTTTTTTCCTTCATCTTGAGATCATCTTCAATTGACTGTGTTCCTCCATCAAGCAACTCATCAATGAGTTCCTTTTGCTGCAATACTTCAGACCTTTGTTCATTTGAGAGATTATCTTCATCATATTTGACTTCATCAAATTTTAAGACAGTTTCAAAAGACTGCCTATCATCTGCAACAAAATCTACAATCAAAAACAAATCATCAGTCTCAAAAACATAAGACCTTTTCGTCTAATACGACCTCATAGTCATCTCTTCCATAAGTTTATATGTACTCTTTATAGAATTCATGAGACTCTCAATTAGTCTCTCCTTTTCTGCGTCATCATCCTGTTGAGGCCTGGAAATTCGCAGGCGGCAACAGTAAGGGATTCTCCCCAATCAGCGTTCCCAACTAGCCCGCTGACTGTTTGGTATAGGGAATCCGTCCGGTTTACGGTCCGGCTACCGTAGGTCAAAGTAACAACAAGGGTTTACCGGTTGCGGCCCGGTCCACCAGAATTTGTATTTTTACTTAATGTATGCAATGCAGATGCCTATTTTGACCATGCAGGGTGATAAAGATGCAAGGAACGACACAATGTGCTGCGCAGGTTCTTACCTCTCGTCTTATGTTCACCGCATCTAAACCACATATGCAATCAGGGAATAAAACAAACACAATCTAAACACCTAAATATCTATCCCCAGGGAGCCAGAAAAGATTATTAATGAGTAATGCATTATCTCCATGTATGATAAACACAATTACAGGTAGCTGATATTTATGTTTACAACACATGAACCAAAATATATTCTAACCATCAGATAACTAATTGTTATATGAAACGCAAGCATTACTCTAAATGAATTTTCCACAAAATAAATTAGAAACCATTCAACAAGACATAAGTCACAGAGTTAGAAGGATCTCACGATTATGGACACAGGCTGAAAAAAAAAAAGTAGTTCGTCTTTCCACCATCCATTTGTTAACATTTGGAAACTTCATATATCTTTCTCCAACAGGCAAACTAAAATATTTATTGCAAAAGGAAGTAGTTCTTCTTACAATAGGTCCTCCAGTCTCACTGGGAAAAAGCCCCTCTCTTGTCTATCTTCCCTAGTTTTATACAAAAAGCAAAATTGGTTGGGTTGCCCGAAGTGACCTTTGGGCTCCCCAACGTTTCAATTTCCTACAACCTTTTACAAATTATTAAATATACAAAAGTTGACCGGTTCTTCTCATGAGGGGGGTCCCGCTTGGTCCTCCAAGAATTTTCTCCACGCAGCTGCTTCAGCAGCGAGACTTTCAAACGAGTTGGGTTCCAGGAACTGAATGTTCAGTTCAAATTTGTCAGCTTGCTTCCGAATGGCCTCAATTCTGGCTGTGTTCAAACGTACCTGCTCCTCCAAGAGCTGTATACTAATGGCTGCGTGGCCTATTTCATTTATGAGGATTGGTTCATCAATAGCTCTAATGCATTGCACTTTGGCTTCCTCATCTTGTTTCCTTTTCTGCAACATTTCTGCAAATGCATCATGAGTTGGGAACTCTTGTAGTCTCTGCTCAGCTTCTGCCTGACAACGGTTGTATGCTACCAGGGCTCTCCTGAAGAATTCTGCGCATGCTCCCTTCGTTTTCTTGACATTCTTCTGCAAATCTTCTGCAGTGTTGAAGGCGAATTCTATCAGGTCATGGTCCCGTTTCAAAGCTTGTTTATCTTTGACTACTAGCTCAGTTGGGACTTCTTTGTCATCCTCCACCCTGGTTATCCTTGAAGTCAGTACTTCAAGTATGTCTTGTGACCTGTCCACAAAATAAGAAGCTGTGTCTAAGATCTCATCCAGTCTGCCATCAACCTGGAGGACCTGACATCTTTCCTCCTCTAGAGCAGTTTGTAGGTATAACACCTTAGCTTTCTGAGCCAAGATGTGTTCTTTAACTGGCTGCAGATCGACCTGCTGTGCCTTTACTGCTTCTAGCTGCTTCTCCAGTTCCTTGACACGCTCAGTATTGGATTCATATATGATATTTTGCTGCTCCATCAGGTCTTCCATCTTTACCCTCAGCTGCTCTTTTTCATCCTTTAAATTTTGAATCTCCTGTTGTGCTTTCCCCAGGGCTTCTTGTGTCGTTTCTTTCACCTGTACTTCTTGCTGAATGGCGTGGATTTTGCTCTTCGTGGCCTCCATTTCTTTAAGCACAAGTTCATACTTTCTTTTCAGCCTATTTCCTTCCTCTCTTTCCCTTCTCAGGGTGTCTTTAAGCTGAGAGGAATTTTTCTTGGTTGAATCTATCTCCTTCATCATTCGATCTACATTATCCTCCGTAGCGTCTATTGCTGCCTTCCCAGCCCTTATGACAAACCTTGGATCTTTATCTATCCCGACCATCACGGCTTTATCCATTATCATTGTACTAGCCATTCCTTCGGACCCTATCTTTTGCTCAATTCTCCTCATAATCCTTTTGGTAGCCCTGTCATAGTATACTGTGCTAAAATCAGGGACTTCTTCCCCTTTTTTCTGTGCAAAGGGTACTAACTGAAGCATGGGGGTTGTAGGAGTGATAGTAGTGAGCACTTGCAGGGTCTACACCTCAGGGTTTTCCTCACCCTGGCCTTGTTCTGGTGGTGTTTCAGAAGCTAATTGTTGTGTCAACCTTGTCTTTTCAGCTTCCTGCTTTCGAAGCTCTTCGTCCAGCTTTCTCTGGGCTTCTTCATTTATTCTTTCCGCTGCATCCTGGGCAGCTTTCCTCTTTTCTTCTTCTCCTTTTCGGAGCCATTCTGCAGCCTCTTCTTCTAGCCTCTGGGCCTCTTGTCTTATCCTTTGGGCTGCCTCTTCAGCCTTAGACTGCTCAGCATTCTCTTGCTCAGATCCTTTTCCACCCTTGGTGGAGTGTTTTGGCTTGAACCTTTTGCTGAGTGCTGTCATGTTCGGGGCTCGTCTGAAAACAGATTCATCATTGTCGAAATGGTGGGTGTACTCATAAAACACCTTGTGCTTTCTGCAATGCTTATCCATTCTTTCATGAGTGTCATTCCTCCTGAAAGCCATCTCCCCAAAACGGAACTTCTCTAGTTCCTCTATAAATTCTGGAGCCTGTTTCACATTGGCGAAACTGTAGCTGCCTAAATTAAATGGTAAGGGTGGATAGACCGCCTTCTTTTTCTGGAATAACAAATGGCCAACCCCGTCAATAAATACCTGTCTAACAGCCTCCTTATGGATGACATAATCTGTTGCATACTTGGGCAGCAGATAAGGTGTCCTTGACCCACAAAACATCCTAAGATACATCCCGTTCTCTGTCAAGAAATAATCGCCAAACTCCTCTATCACCTGCATTGCTTCCTCAGACATGCAGTCACATTCCTTTCGGAAGATCAGGGTGTGCAGAGGCATGATAAAATGCTCACATATTTCTTGGTAGTGACTATAGTATTGATGAGCCCCCAGTAGCTTGTAGGCTGCATATACGGGCATTCTGTCTCTCTCCCAAACACATTTGAGCCCGGGGAAAGGATGGTGGCATAAGATGCGGTCAATCAGGATCGAGCTCATATAAAACTCAGATTTTTTCTGTTCTACTCCTCCCTTCGCTGCAGCTATACAAGAAGATAGACTACTAGATACCAGGCTGGACCAGTTGAAGATGGTCCCTTCAGTGGCCACATAGAAAATTAGGGGTATCCATTCGAATTTAAATAATCTACCATTGGCCCTCCCGAAGATCTTGTTCAGCATTAGGGCTATGAATCTGTAAGGGGCTCTAAGGGTGGCTGTGTCATAATCTTCAGTAGTTCTATGTCTATAGAGCTTCCCTGGTAATAGCATCCTCCTCATGGTTTCTATCAAATCCATCCTGAGATTGTCCAACCACTCATTGGACAAGAAAACTTGAGGCTCAGGAAAGTGGTAGGCTAAGGCTACATATCCAGGGCTAAAGGAAGCATAGCCCTGACCTTCAACATTACAGATAAGCATTGAACCATGGTTTGTGTGTGGCAGGATCCACCTCATCAACTCAAAACATGGAAACATTTCTGGCCTGGTGGCAACCTTCATAATTGCAGATTTTTCTATGTTTGCGTAGATGTGTTCCTCCTCTAGGCCCATATCTGGAACTTCCCTACGGGAAATCAGCCTGTGTATGTCTCCCCACTTATACTCAGGGTCCACCCCTGTGACACACTGTGTATCCTCATATATGTACTCAGTTGGTAGGTCGGCCTCTATTGCTGTTTGTTCTTCTACCACAGGGGCCTTCTTTTTCTGTCTTCTGGACATTTTGAAATCCTCCTGCAATGTAAAACACCATGATATTAAGCAATTCAAATTTGTGAACATTAAGAAGCAGTTTTATTCTTTCTCCATTGTCTATGTGACTATAATGATATCAGATGTAGGTTCTTCAAATTGAAGGATTTGAACTAGTCATGCAATCTTTGAGCTGTGCGATTGTCTTATATCAGTGTGTAAGTAAGAAAGCAACACACATATGCATGCAAAACCAAGTTATACATTGACTATCTAAAATTATCAGCACAACTCAAACCATTTCTGCAATATAACGAGCCATAAATGCTAAAGGATTTACTTCATCAAATGGTCTGCCATCAAGACTACACAATTTTCCAATATGCCAATTTCTACTAATGATGGTATGTAATGCAAATGCAAAACCAACACGACTATCCTGTAAACTTAAACAAGCTTTAGCAAGGATAAAAATGGCAAAGCCTATGCCAATCATGGACATGACAATTACATCGGTGTGGTCATGAACTACGGGCACCCATGACAACCTTTCGCGCAGGGCGCTCCTACCAGTACCACCGTTCATTCTCTACTCCAAATCGTAGACAAATGACAGCGATGCGGCCCTAGGGTTTCACTTGAGGAAAAGGGCAAGTGCACAGGGAGAGCGATCAGCAGGGGATCTACCAAGAAACCTTCATTGAAAAACCCCATCAACATATTTACGAAACCATTATTACAGGTACCAGACCAGGTGCAGGCGGCGTAACGGCCGCCTACACCTCGTCTCCCTCCACTGGTTCAAGGCGAAACAAAATGGCCGTGGGTAATAATGAGGGTTCTAAAAGACAAAACTCCCCCTCTCCAACCACAGCAGCTATTCAACCCCAAAATAATAGAAGATAAAACGCGGGCTTAAAAGAAAGGAAAACTCTCCCCTCTCTAGACACAACGGCGGTCAAAACGGATAGGTTAAGCGCAAGATTTTAAAAGCAAAGGCACCCTCCTACTAACCGCAAAGGGATATCTAACCAGGAACCCTAAAGAAGAAACGGGCGTAAACCACAAAGGAGACGGCTATGACAAACTCAACCGTGGGTATAAAAACCCCGTTTGTGAGCGAAACGGAACTATGGGCTGTAAACACAGTCACCCCCACCAAAGCCAAAACTGTCCAGCTCGAAACCTGAAAAAAACTAGGAAAGGGAATACGATCCTACCTGGAAAGGATGCGCAGCTGCTGTGGCGACAACGAAGAAGCTCTCAATCGACAGCTGGATGAAGGTACAAGCATGGGGTTCCACCAAATTCGCGAGTTCGACAGCGTTGACAGCTCGGGCGCAACAAACAACGATAAAAACCCAAAAACGTGCCCCCCCGTATATATAAAACCTCACACGTGCGACCAGTCGACTCAGTCGGGGCGGATAGGAAAGTTACGCCGGGCAACAAAACTCAGCCCTCCCTGCAATGGCGGAACATCCTCATCACTCCACCACCCACAACGGTAAACGAAGTAACCTACCTCCGTGATACTTGGCATGAAAAAGACAATCGAAATCTGAAAATCCCCCGCAACGGAGGCCCGACAACAGGTCATGCAGACCTGAAGGACACCCGCAACGGCGGCACGACACAGCCAGTCGAGAGTTGAAAAGCACCCGCTACAGCGGCGCGCCACAAGATTATGAAAAACTGGCAAACACCCACAACGGTGGGCTAGTCAAAAGAAATCAAGAGCTCAAAGGCACCCGCAACGGCGGCCCGACCATAGGTTAGGAGGATCCGAAACACATCCGCAACGGCGGGCTTGTCAACAAACTAACTCCCGCTACAAGAAGGCTTTAAAACGAAGGATTTAAAAGAGTTTTGCAAAAACAGCAAGGGGCTCAATTAAGATGAAATTTAAGGCATGAAAACGATGAGAAACCACTCAATTGATAGCACTCAAAATTCGAGAAGGCGCTTCAAAATCCATAAGCTAAAATCAACAGGATGAAACCAAGAAAAGGACTGAACTAATCCAAAGTAAAGGAG
>LPNX010200293.1:196505-207436 GCA_001517045.1 Pseudotsuga menziesii
ATAAACTGTCTCACTCTGTTTCCTCCCCGCGGGTCTAGTGCTGTCACCCCCTTGGGTATTTAAGATGTGAAGTGGACGGAGCCCCTAAATAGTACTTCAGACCCTTTTTACTTCTGAGTTATTTACAAGGATTAAGTAAGACTTCAACTGAGTGCACTGCCTGCTAGGAATACAACTGCTAGAAGATTATTTGCACTTTTAAAACACAGTCCTCTTGATCAGGATTTTAGTTAATACAGACCCCTGATGTTTCCATTGCATCCAAAAGTTTGCCTCTTATTTTAAACAAAGAAAACTAGCAAAACCATAAGAAAAGAGCAGCATAACAAGCAATTTAGAGAGAAAAAAAAAAAAAACATTAAAGTACTAAAACCAAGAAAGCATTTAGCATTAAGAAAACAAAGCAATTTATTTATGTACAAAAGAAAGAAAAACAGGAAAACAAAAATTCGCCCATCCCAAAATTTTCAGATTTAAAGAACTGGGAATGAACGGGGTTTCGGCCCTGAATTGTCTAACCATGGTCCAGCTGTGCAGTTATTGAGATGGACCCCATATCTAAAATTCTGCAATCATTCCTTTCAGCCTGAGGGAGTTGAAGGAGCACAGACTGAGAGTCCATCACCGGGTTGGCCATTTTTGAGGAATGGTGTTCTAGTCTAAGCTCAGTAAGATAGTTTCCCAAAACAAAGTCAGCAGATTCGTTTCCTTCCCCTCATTCAGTGACATTATGCTTCATGAAGGGCTCTCTTAGAATCTTAATCAGGTTTGGGCCACCCTTCTGAGGTAACCACAAATGATACCAATCTGAAGCAAAGTACCCATTAAGTCTCGATGTCCAGTCTCGGTTTAAAATCATCCCATAACCATCAGGAATGTCTGCTACTACGATGTCAATGTAATGGCATATCCTTTTGTTTGCAGACAGCTGAATCATCGCGTTCTTCATTTCTCCCACTACCTTGACACTAGTTTTGTCAAGTTGTGTGACATCCCAAAGAGTAGGCTTTATCTGTCCATTGAGTTTTTTGCAGACTATCAGAGGCATAACATTCATGGATGATCCAAAATCTACCAAACAATTATGGACATTATGATTTAAAATTTCAAGAGTCACAAGGAAAGGTGGAGCGCTGGTTTTCATTTTCTTGATGAGCTCAATCTTTTCTTCCATAGGTTGGTTTGTCATGGGCAACTCCTCTTTTAGCTTGACAGCCTTGCTTTCTTCATAATCTCCTAATGGTTTAATGAGTGGCTCTGTTTCCTTCTTATCATGAATATCTTTAGGCGAGTCATCTTTAGCCTTCACATCGTCCTGCCCCTCGACTTCTTCTTGTGAATCTTGACCTTTTGACATTCTTGCATTATTCTTGATGGTCGATTTTTCATCTTTTGTGGTTGTAGGGGGGTACCGAGATTTGAGAGCATTTTCTTCAATGTTAAACATCGAAACTCCATTCCATGAAAACATAGTATCATCCTCTGTCTTTTCTATGGTCTGTTTTTCTTTTACCTATTTGCCATTGTCTCTAGTCAACTCTGGGTCCAACAGCTTATTCATCACCCGTGTCATTGAATGTATCCATTGAGGGCATTTCTTCTTAGAGTGGGGTAGTTGGTGAAAAGTACAGAAATCATCCCCTCCTACCTCTGTTATGTTCACTGATGCCAAATTTGGAGGGGGAACTTGCCATTGGTTGTCATCCTCTTTTCTGGGATAGGGAGGCTTATTGGTTATTTGAATATCCCTTTCTTTCTCCAACTCTACAACTCGGTTGGACAACTTCTGAAGCACCTTCATCATCTCATGATAATCATAAGGCCGGCCTTCTCTAGGTTTGGACAGCGATGAGCTTCTTTTTACAACGGTTTCTTCAACTGAGTCAGGATAGTATTCTATACTCTCACTTTCAGCCTCTACTCTTTCAGCCTCTTGATAGGTTTCTGCCAGTGTAGTCTTGACCTTCATTTTGGCAAACATGGCCAACTCAGGACCTAGAGCTGAGGTATAATACTCAATTAAAACTTTGTCTGAAGGTCTGTCCACAACAGATTTTTTTTTTAAGTATAGTGAAAATCTCTGAGTGAAACTTCGTACTTTTTCATTCTTCTCTTTCCTCAATAAACCAAGTCCTTTCATCAACGAGGCATGTGTCTTCTGGGTTGTGTATTTATTTCTGAAAATTCTTTCAAAAGTATCCCAATCAGGAATGGAATTTACAGGTATCCCAAAATACCAGGAGGCTGCTGCTCCTTTCAGAGTATGAGGAAAAAGTCTACACACCACATCTTCATGCTCTCCAGCCCTTAGCCCTTCTAACGCTAGGTAAAAGCTTTGAAGGTGATCATCTACAGCAATATGGTCCGCAGGATCAAACTTAGGTAAAATTTTGTCAAAGGCTTGTGGTAAGTTGTGTAAAGGAGGATTCAAGTTAAGGATAGGGGTTAGGTTGATTACCAGCCATGGGCCCAAGCAAACAAGCAACACTAGGAAAACAGGGTTTTAAGGATAGGTCAAGAAATCCAAACCTGGGTTAGATTGAAAGCTTCAAAAAAAAATCTGCTGGTAGGGTAGTCTCGGGAAAATAAGTTCCACGGCCAGCCTTTACTGGTGGCCCTCCTTCTAGAGCCAAAACTGTTGAGGCCTGGAAATTCGCAGGCGGCAACAGTAAGGGATTCTCCCCAATCAGCATTCCCAACTAGCCCGCTGACTGTTTGGTATAGGGAATCCGTCCGGTTTACGGTCCGGCTACCGTAGGTCAAAGTAACAACAAGGGTTTACCGGTTGCGGCCCGGTCCACCGGAATTTGTATTTTTACTTAATGTATGCAATGCAGATGCCTATTTTGACCATGCAAGGTGATAAAGATGCAAGGAATGACACAATGTGCTGCGCAGGTTCTTACCTCTCGTCTTATGTTCACCGCATCTAAACCACATATGCAATCAGGGAATAAAACAAACACAATCTAAACACCTAACTATCTATCCCCGGGGAGCCAGAAAAGATTATTAATGAGTAATGCATTATCTCCATGTATGATAAACACAATTACAGGTAGCTGATTTTTATGTTTACAACACATGAACCAAAATATATTCTAACCATCAGATAACTAACTGTTATATGAAATGCAAGAATTACTCTAAATGAATTTTCCACAAAATAAATCAGAAACCATTCAACAAGACATAAGTCATAGAGTTAGAACGATCTCACGATTATGGACACAGGCTGAAAAAAACAAAGTAGTTCGTATTTCCGCCATCCATTTGTTAACATTTGGAAACTTCATATATCTTTCTCCAACAGGCAAACTAAAATCTTTATTGCAAAATGAAGTAGTTCTTCTTACAATAGGTCCTCCAGTCTCACTGGGAAAAAGCCCCTCTCTTGTCTATCTTCCCTAGTTTTATACAAAAAGCAAAATTGGTTGGGTTGCCCGAAGTGACCTTTGGGCTCCCCAACGTTTCAATTTCCTACAACCTTTTACAAATTATTAAATATACAAAAGTTGACCGGTTCTTCTCATGAGGAGGGTCCCGCTTGGTCCTCCAAGAACTTTCTCCACGCAGCTGCTTCAGCAGCGAGACTTTCAAACGAGTTGGGTTCCAGGAACTGAATGTTCAGTTCAAATTTGTCAGCTTGCTTCCGAATGGCCTCAATTCTGGCCGTGTTCAAACGTACCTGCTCCTCCAAGAGATATATACTAATGGCTACGTGGCCTATTTCATTTATGAGGATTGGTTCATCAATAGCTCTGATGCATTGCACTTTGTCTTCCTCATCTTGTTGCCTTTTCTGCAACATTTCTGCAAATGCATCATGAGTTGGGAACTCTTGTAGTCTCTGCTCAGCTTCTGCCTAACAACGGTTGTATGCTACCAGGGCTGTCCTGAAGAATTCTGTGCATGCTCCCTTCGTTTTTTTGACATTCTTCTGCAAATCTTCTGCAGTGTTGACGTCGAATTCTATCAGGTCATGGTCCCGTTTCAAAGCTTGTTTATCTTTGACTACTAGCTCAGTTGGGACTTCTTTGTCATCCTCCACCCTGGTTATCCTTGAAGTCAGTACTTCAAGTATGTCTTGTGACCTGTCCACAAAATAAGAAGCTGTGTCTAAGATCTCATCCAGTCTGCCATCAACCTGGAGGACCTGACATCTTTCCTCCTCTAGAGCAGTTTGCAGGTATAACACCTTAGCTTTCTGAGCCAAGATGTGTTCTTTAACTGGCTGCAGATCGACCTGCTGTTCCTTTTCTGCTTCTCCAGTTCCTTAACGCACTCAGTATTGGATTCATATATGATATTTTGCTGCTCCATCAGGTCTTCCATCTTTACCCTCAGCTGCTCTTTTTCATCCTTTAAATTTTGAATCTCCTGTTGTGCTTTCCCCAGGGCTTCTTGTGTCGTTTCTTTCACCTGTACTTCTTGCTGAATGGAGTGGATTTCGCTCTTCGTGGCCTCCATTTCTTTAAGCACATGTTCATACTTTCTTTTCAGCCTATTGCCTTCCTCTCTTTCCCTTCTCAGGGTGTCTTTAAGCTGAGAGGATTTTTTCTTGGTTGAATCTATCTCCTTCATCATTCGATCTACATTATCCTCCGTAGCGTCTATTGCTGCCTTCCCAGCCCTTATGACAAACCTTGGCTCTTTATCTGTCCCGACCATCACGGCTTTATCCGTTATCATTGTACTAGCCATTCCTTCGGACCTTATCTTTTGCTCAATTCTCCTCATAATCCTTTTGGTAGCCCTGTCATAGTATACTGTGCTAAAATCAGGGACTTCTTCCCCTTTTTTCTGTGCAAAGGGTACTAACTGAAGCATGGGGGTTGTAGGAGTGATAGTAGTGAGCACTTGCAGGGTCTGCACCTCAGGGTTTTCCTCACCCTGACCTTTTTCTGGTGGTGTTTCAGAAGCTAATTGTTGTGTCAACCTTGTCTTTTCAGCTTCCTGCTTTCGAAGCTCTTCGTCCAGCTTTCTCTGGGCTTCTTCATTTATTATTTCCGCTGCATCCTGGGCAGCTTTCCTCTTTTCTTCTTCTCCTTTCTGGAGCCATTCTGCAGCCTCTTCTTCTATCCTTTGGGCCTCTTGTCTTATCCTTTGGGCTGCCTCTTCAGCCTTAGCCTGCTCAGCATTCTCTTGCTCAGATCCTTTTCCACCCTTGGTGGAGTGTTTTGGCTTGAACCTTTTGCTGAGTGCTGTCATGTTCGAGGCTCGTCTGAAAACGGATTCATCATTGTCGAAATGGTGGGTGTACTCATAAAACACCTTGTGCTTTCTGCAATGCTCAGCCATTCTTTCATGAGTGTCATTCCCCCTGAAAGTCATCTCCCCAAAACGGAACTTCTCTAGTTCCTCTATAAATTCTGGAGCCTGTTTCACATTGGCGAAATTGTAGCTGCCTAACTTAAATGGTAATGGTGGATAGACCGCCTTCTTTTTCTGGAATAAGAAATGGCCAACCCCATCAATAAATACCTGTCTAACAGCCTCCTTATGGATGACATAATCTGTTGCATACTTGGGCAGCAGATAAGGTGTCCTTAACCCACCAAACATCCTAAGATACATCCCGTTCTCTGTCAAGAAATAATCACCAAACTCCTCTATCACCTGCATTGCTTCCTCAGACATGCAGTCACATTCCTTTCGGAAGATCAGGGTGTGCAGAGGCATGATAAAATGCTCACAGATTTCTTGGTAGTGACTATAGTATTGATGAGCCCCCAGTAGCTTGTAGGCTGCATATACGGGCATTCTGTCTCTGTCCCAAACACATTTGAGCCCGGGGAAAGGCTGGTGGCATAAGATGCAGTCAATCAAGATCGAGCTCATATAAAACTTGGATTTTTTCTGTTCTACTCCTCCCTTCGCTGCAGCTATACAAGAAGATAGACTACTAGATACCAGGCTGGACCAGTTGAAGATGGTCCCTTCAGTGGCCACATAGAAAATCAGGGGTATCCATTCGAATTTAAATAATCTACCATTGGCCCTCCCGAAGATCCTGTTCAGCATTAGGGCTATGAATCTGTAAGGGGTTCTAAGGGTGGCTGTGTCATAATATTTAGTAGTTCTATGTCTATAGAGCTTCCCTGGTAATAGCATCCTCCTCATGGTTTCTATCAAATCCATCCTGAGATTGTCCAACCACTCATTGGACAAGAAAACTTGAGGCTCAGGCAAGTGGTAGGCTAAGGCTACATATCCAGGGCTAAAGGAAGCATAGCCCTGACCTTCAACATTACAGATAAGCATTGAACCATGGTTTGTGTGTGGCAGGATCCACCTCATCAACTCAGAACATGGAAACATTTCTGGCCTGGTGGCAACCTTCATAATTGCATATTTTTCTATGTTTGCGTAGATGTGTTCCTCCTCCAGGCCCATATCTGGAACTTCCCTACGGGAAATCAGCCTGTGTATGTCTCCCCACTTATACTCAGGGTCCACCCCTGTGACACACTGTGTATCCTCATATATGTACTCAGTTGGTAGGTCGGCCTCTATTGCTGTTTGTTCTTCTACCACAGGGGCCTTCTTTTTCTGTCTTCTGGACATTTTGAAGTCTTCCTGCAATGTAAAACACCATGATATTAAGCAATTCAAATTTGTGAACATTAAGAAGCAGTTTTATTCTTTCTCCATTGTCTATGTGACTATAACGATATCAGATGTAGGTGCTTCAAATTGAAGGATTTGAACTAGTCATGCAATCTTTGAGCTGTGCGATTGTCTTATATCAGTGTGTAAGTAAGAAAGCAACACACATATGCATGCACAACCAAGCTATACATTGACTATCTGAAATTATCAACACAACTCAAACCATTTCTGCAATATAACGAGCCATAAATGCTAAAGGATTTACTTCATCAAACGGTCTGCCATCAAGACTACACAATTTTCCAATATGCCAATTTCTAACAATGATGGTATGTAATGCAAATGCAAAACCAACACGACTATCCCGTAAACTTAAACAAGCTTTAGCAAGGATAAAAATGGCAAAGCCTATGCTACTCGTGGACATGACAATTACATTGGTGTGGTCATGAACTATGGGCACCCATGACAACCTTTCGCGCAGGGCGCTCCTACCAGTACCACCGTTCATTCTCTACTCCAAATCGTAGACAACTGACAGCGATGCAGCCCTAGGGTTTCGCTCGAGGAAAAGGGCAAGTGCACAGGGAGAGCGATCAACAGGGGATCTACCAAGAAAACTTCATTGAAAAACCCCATCAACGTATTTACGAAACCATTATTACGGGTACCAGACCAGGTGCAGGCGGCGTAACGACCGCCTGCACCTCGTCTCCCTCCACTGGTTCAAGGCGAAACAAAATGGCCGCGGGTAATAAAGAGGGTTCTAAAAGACAAAAAATCCCCCTCTCCAACCACAGCAGCTATTCAACCCCAAAATAATAGAAGATAAAACGCGGGCTTAAAAGAAAGGAAAACTCTCCCCTCTCTAGACGCAACGGCGATCGAAACGGATAGGTTAAGCGCGAGCTTTTAAAAGCAAAGGCACCCTCCTACTAACCGCAAAGGGATATCTAACCAGGAACCCTAAAGAAGAAATGGGCGTAAACCACAAAGGAGATGGCTATGACAAACTCAGCCGTGGGTATAAAAACCCCATTTGTGAGCGAAACGAAACTACGGGCCGTAAACACAGTCACCCCCACCAAAGCCAAAACTGTCCAGCTCGAAACCTGAAAAACACTAGGAAAGGGAATACGATCCTACCTGGCAAGGATGCGCAGCTGCTGTGGCGACAACGAAGAAGCTCTCAATCGACAGCTGGATGAAGGTACGAGCACGGGGTTCCACCAAATTCACGAGTTCGACAGCGTTGACAGCTCGGGCGCAACAAACAACGATAAAAACCCAAAAATGCGCCCCCCCCGTATATATAAAACCTCACACGTGCGACTAGTCGACTCAGTCGGGGCGGATAGGAAAGTTACGTCGGGCGACAAAACTCAGCCCTCCCCGCAACGGCGGAACATCCTCATCACTCCACCACCCGCAACGGTAAACGAAGTAACCTACCTCCGCGATACTTGGTGCAAAAAAGACAACCGAAAGCTGAAAATCCCCCACAACGAAGGCCCGACAATAGGTCATGCAGACCTGAAGGACACCCGCAACGGCGGCACGACACAGCCAGTCGAGATTTGAAAAGCACCCGCTACAGCGGCGCGCCACAAGATTATGAAAAACTGGCAAACACCCGCAACGGCGGGCTAGTCAAAAGCAATCAAGAGCTCAAAGGCACCCGCAACGGCGGCCCGAACACAGGTTAGGAGGATCCGAAACACATCCGCAATGGCGGGCTTGTCAACAAACTAACTCCCGCTACAAGAAGGCTTTAAAACGAAGGCTTTAAAAGAGTTTTGCAAAAACAGCAAGGGGCTCAATTAAGATGAAATTTAAGGCATGAAAACGATGAGAAACCAGTGAATTGACAGCACTCAAAATTCAAGAAGGCGCTTCAAAATCCATAAGCTAAAATCGACAGGATGAAACCAAGAAAAGGACCGAACTAATCCAAAGTAAAGGAGGGTCCAAATTTTTTTGAAATTTGGGAAAATGTTGCAGCTTCAACACATCCTCTCTAAACAAAGGACCATGTTCAGGTTCACAATATGAAACCTCCATCTCAGATTCAGCTTCTCTGACTTCTTTCTTCAATTCAACAAACATATTTTGTTGTATCTTCACCTATAGTAAATTCCATATTACCTTCTTTTTCATGACCCAACCATACCTCTGATTTTGTTCTTTAGCGACTTGCATATGCTTCTCAAAGCACAAAATGTCTCTTGCTAACTCTAGTAACTCCCTGTTCCATTCTTCTTGACTTTCTTTCTTTTTTCTTCTGCTTTGGCTTTTCTATGAACCCCTGCAACGACCTTTAGTAGTCATTGCTTCTGTCTCCTTCTCCTCTTTTGTGAACTTCATCTTGTCCACTTATGGACTGCTTCCCTAAGCCTCCCTCAATAAGTCTCCACACTTGTCTATTATACCTCAACAAGCTATCTCTCCTTGAGCTTGTCCTTTTGGTATATCTGGTTCTTCTCCTATAGAACCTTTTGAGCATATCCTTTTCTCTTATTGGCTTCTGCAATTCCACTTCTCTTTTGAGAACATACACTAGTCCTCTCTTATCCAAATTCTGTTGGATTTATTAGTTCTACCACTAATTCCTCTTTTCTCTTCTCAAGAACTTCTTTGTTCTTTGCTGCTATAAATTCACATAACCAGAGTCAAAATATAAACATCAATCAGTCCATACCTTTAGAATTTTTCACTTTTACAGTTGGTTGTAATATCTCCACTGCTATCTTCAAAAGATATTCCTCTTCATCAAGAACAAAATTGTCCTTGAGCACAAATCCCCTAGTTGTTATTGCTGCAATCTACAATCTTTCATCAATCCACAAGACTGTCAAATCCTTTCAAGGATTCTTTTGCATTCCTATCTGGCTAATAATCAAATTTAACCACGCATCCTCTGTCTGCAATCAATTTTGAATACCCTCTTACATGACTAACCTTCTCACACAATCGTTAGTTTTCATTTTAAAATAAATATTGAAAATCGGAGATTGATTTACCTTTCACGCATAATACTTGTTCTTCCCTCCTCGTGCATCAATGAGCTTCTCCTCAGGCTCAATTAGTGAGTTGCATCCAAGATTTCATAGCAAGTCTCCTTCTTTCCACTAATACCACATCAAGCATTTTCCAGAGCTTGATCCTACGGTATTATAAGTTCTCTCCTATAGAACTCTCTTCACAGTCTCAACTGATCAACTAAGCTACCTCGTAGAATATTTATCTTGATATGATACCACATGATGCCAACCCGAACTAGAGTACATAATTCAAATCACCAAACTAAACCAGTAAACCAACTCGAATCAGCTTCCCCAGGAATACTTAGGTTGTAAATTTAGCAGAACCTCTAAACTTAGTTGTTCGGCTAAGTCCTTCTGCAATACCTTTCCGCAACTTGCGGGATGCAGGTGTACATTTTTCCAATTAAAATGGACCTCCTGCAATTACATGCCCGCAACGGTCTTTCCGCATGCGGGATGCAGGACACACCTTTTCATTTTCCGAATTACGACTCCCACAAATATTGTCCCGCAACTTCTGTCTGAACCGTTGATCTTCTGTGGGGTGAATATGGACCTTTGATTTGTTTTCATTTGTGGATCTAATCTTTGACCGTTAGATCTTTGTGGATCCAATATCCATCGTCGATCTTTATTTTGATGTGGATCTTGTCCTAACTGTTGATTTATTTTGCGGAACATTTTATGCCCGTTGATTTTTGATCAAATGTGGAACTTCATTTAACTTTGCGAATCTAATTCCTTTTACTGCGGAACTTGACTACCACCTTAAGTCTTCATTGATTCTTGCATTGATCGATTTTGCTGTGTAACCTGTAACAAGGTTAAATCTGCACGCACATTTCATTAATGAAATCGTCAAGGATTGTTTACCTAATTCTCCTTTGATTGACGAGAGAATGGATCAATCGATCTCTATTTCTCCCACTTTCAGAAATCTTGAACTCATACACAGACTTGTCTATCTTTTACAGAATTCAACAAGCATTAAACTCACAATTTCACACATTTAAACAGAATGCAATTTACACATACAAAATTATGCCAAAATAGGCTTTTTTCATTCATCTAATGAAACCGTACATACAAACTAATCTCATAACCTATGTTTCGATCTCCTTAGGCTGATACATCTTTAGG
Source organism: Pseudotsuga menziesii (assembly GCA_001517045.1). Lineage (NCBI taxonomy): Eukaryota > Viridiplantae > Streptophyta > Pinopsida > Pinales > Pinaceae > Pseudotsuga > Pseudotsuga menziesii. The sequence continues at coordinate 207,302 of LPNX010200293.1, forward strand.
CGTCCCTTCCTCTATTTCCTACAGGCCTTACAGACCTCTCTATCTATGTATCTCTCTACCTACTCTCTCTGTCTTCTATCTATCTCTCTATCTCTGCTTCGTAGGCTTACATATATATATATATATATATATATA
>LPNX010200293.1:208342-279501 GCA_001517045.1 Pseudotsuga menziesii
ATCTCCTACAATTCTTTAATTGTTATATATTTTAAGTAACTTTTAATCCTATCTCAATGACTCGCTCCATTTGACATGGCTTACTTACATGACTCATAATGACACATCACTCACCTAGTGACTCATCTAAATGACTCACCATCATCTAGAATCACATATTTTACATTTATTTACATAGTGATAGTTCTAAGACCATCAATTCAGAATTTAAGACAAGGGGACCCCATTAGAATTTTGTAAATATTTAGCTTTTAGTTTTCTTTTATTTTGCTTGTTTGGTTTAAGTGTGCTAGTTTATGGTTTCCTTCAATATATCTTTTTCTTCTTGATGACTATCTTGAAATAGGAATTCAATGACTTGACTTGTGTGATTGTTTGGAATTTCTCACTTCTTGATTCCCCTTTAAACACTTCCATGCTGTTATTCCAGCTTAAAATCTTTATTTTGTTTAGTGATGAATTTAGTCACACTTCTCAACTGAAAAAACAATTCAAATTTGAACAAATATTGGTTTATTATATTATATTTATAAGATTATAAACCAATATATTCAATATCTTATATTTTCATTTGTTTTTTTATTATCAAAATTTCAAACCTATTCAAGCTTATTATGCATAATTTATTATTAAAAAATTATCTTATTATGCAATGCAGGGATATAATGTACTAATTAAGTCACTATTCACAGTAAAAGCAATATACCATATAACAGAATAAAGTAATGATCATGAATAATAATGACAAATATTCATAAAACTCTTAACATAATTGATTAATCATTTTCTAGCATGCATCTTTGTATCATTTTTCAAGGTTTACTTTGACCATGATTTGTACTGGCTATGAGAACTTTATTTTATATATATACATATTTATTTTTACTTCTCACATACATCTTAAACACTTTAAATAATTTTTTTTTTAATATTTACGATGTTAAGTTTAAAGTGTTCATTCTTCACATACATCTTAAATGCTTTAAATAATTTGTTTTTTTAATATTTAAAAATGTTAAGTTTAAAGTGTCCATTCTTTTTAAAATATGTTGGTTTCACAAAGATTTCCATACAGGATATGAAATTCCATAACTTGGGAGTAGGGTAGGAATTTCAAATGGTGGACACCCGTCAAAATTATCGATAACCATTAAAATCTAAAACATTTTCTATATTCTAAGATAGATTTTGATGGTCTCCATAAAATCTTAGCTGTATTTGACAGGTAAATTGGCCCATGACGAGCATTTACCTGTCAAATTCCATCCAATCCCTGCTTGGGAGTAGGGATGAAATCCTTTTATCACACGCCAAGTATTCCAAATTGTAAAGAGATTGCATGCCACCCAATGAGATATCATTAAATTGATTTCATTTATCTTTAAACTCCAAGGACTAATCTCCATCAATTTGTATATAAGAAAAAACGACAAGTCATCCGAATAGTTGGTGGAGTGATGATTCCATGAAATTATAATGCCAGGAACGTCCTCTTCTGTCCAAATCACATATTGGTTATAAAAGAATTTGCGTTAAAAAATTAATGAACCTGAGCTTGATAAGGCATAAAAATATCACTGCATTTAACCAGCCATCGATCCACCAAGATCGCATAGATTCGAGGAGTAGATCACGGGTTTTCCCAACACTAATAGCACACCAATGAATCTACCTACAAAAGATAATGCACACTTAGTCCTAGAAGCGACACGATGATGTGTAAATTAAAGTATACCAGTTTTTTATAAGGCATGAATCATGCCCAGAAATGCCCTAATGAAAATTATTTTACGTATTTATTAAAGATGGTTGGATCCATAACTTCATGGCTATAAGAAAGGACCTGTCATCATGAATAACAAAATCTTAGTTGTTGTGGGGAAGGTAGGGAGTGCCGCTCTCTTCAACAGCAGTACTAAAACTTTAGCTACAACTTAAGAAAAACAACTTACAGGAAAGCTGCGACTCATTTACAGAGTTCAGAAACTCAATTTAATTTCTACAGGATTGTTGCAGCTTGGCTGCTACTGCTAATAGTACCCAGCAGAAGGTGTTGTAGCTGGTTGTTACAGCCCGCAACACTTTATATGCTTAATTCAACTAGCTGCGACTGCTGACGTCACTCACAGCTCACACAAAGCTCTGTTGCAGCTCACTATTTTTCATTGATTTGATGACCCATGCATCCAGAAACTTATCACACACATTCTATTGAATAAATAAACAATATTCACACTAAAACACGAGCTGCTACAACAACCTGATATATATAAAAAAATAAAACTCAGTTTTTTTAAAAACAGAGTAAAACATAAAATTACACAAGAAAATATCAGAGTTTCAACTCTGTTTCTATTACACTCTGTTGTTCATATTCAGTGTGTCAAATATGGTTTACAATGCAAGTATTTATATGATTTTAACTAAGTCGGACACTAAGTGATAATTGACTCTTCGGATAACAAAACCGAATTCATAATTTATGATTTACAGACTGACAGAAAATAAAATACTGCGTTGCCTCTTTAGGAAAACTAGATGTGATTTGTTGGCGCTGTTCTGTTGCAGCAAAATGACTTTTGACAATTTAAATAATCTGTTGTTTGTCTAGTAGTGTGCCGGTGAGGCGGTTTGTGGCTCTTCAGTGTTGCGGCAGCCACAATCTAAACGATGATGGATTTTCAGAATTCTGACATTTGATGTTGCCGCTTTAAATTCTGTTGCAGCCAGTGGTGGAGTAATTACAAAATTCCAACATTCTCCCCCTTAATTACTACACTCAAAAACCAAAATTTTGTAACACTTGATTTCTGTTACAGCTTACAAACCCCAATGTTTTTCCTATGAAGTTCAAACAAATCTTTTACCAATGGTTTTGTAAACAAGTCTGCAAACTGATTTCTTGATGTGCAAAATTCCACATTAATTTCATTGTTGTTTATCAGTTCACGAATAAAATGATACCGTGTATCAATATGTTTACTTCTTTTGTGAAAGACGTGATTTCTTGCTAGTGCAATAGCTAAGTTATTATCACAAAAGATTGGAGTTGGTTCATTTTGTTCATGCTGTAACTCGGAAATATTTCTTCTCATCCATACTGTTTTACATGCAACTGTTCTTGCTACAACATACTATGCCTCAGCAGAGGATAGTGTCACTATGGGATGCTTCTTCGATTCCCATGCTACTGATCCCGATCCAAAACTGAACACATATCCAGATGTGCTCTTTCTATCATCAATAGAACCTGCAAAATCACTGTCAGTGTATCCAATCAACTTAAAATTTGAATTAGATGTATATTGGATACCAGAATTTGTTGTTCCGGTAATATATCTTAGGATTCTCTTTCTAGCTTGCCAGTGGGTACTCTTCAGTGTTTCCATAAACCTTGAAATTAAACTTACTGCAAACATTATATCAGGTCTTGTTGTAGTTAAGTACATGAGACTTCCAACCAGTCTCTTATACATTGTTGGATCAATTTTTGACCTATCATCTTTTTTACTAAGTTTTGTGCGAGTTGCTATTGGAGTTACAGCTGGCTTACAATTCAGCATTCTGAATCTTTTCAATACATCATTTGCATATTTATACTGACATATAAAAATACCATATTCAGATTGGATTACTTCAATACCATGGAAATATTTCATCATTCATAAATCAGTCATCTCAAATTCTATTTTCATGGCTTTATTGAATTCATCTACAGAAAGATCTCTTGTGAATATCAAATCATCCACATATAAACAAATAATCAGTATTTTACCTTCTTGGTTTACCTTTGTATACAATGTTGGTTCACTTGTACTTTTGCTGAATCCTTCACCATTCAAATATTCATCAATTTTGTTGTACCAAACTCTGGGTGCCTGCTTCAATCCATACAACTCTTTCTTCAATATGTAGACTTTGTGTTCTTGTCCATCAACCTCATATCCCGGAGGTTGTCTCACATAAACCTCTTCTTCTAAAGATCCATTCAAAAATGCAGACATTACATCCATTTGATGTACATACCATTTATTATGAGCAGCAATAGCTAATACCATTCTTACCGTATCAAGTCTGGCTACAGGTGCAAATGTCTCATTATAATCAATTCTAGGTTGTTGACTAAAACCCTGAGCAACAAGTCTTTTTTTTATATTTTTCAACATCACCATTAACATTTAACTTAGTTTTATAAATCCATTTGACACCAATACAATTTTTATCATCAGGCAATTCTACAAGATTCCAAGTATTATTTTTTTCTATGGCATCAATTTCTTCATCCATTGATTTTATCCAAACATCATTTTTAACAGCTTCATCAAAATCTACAGGATCACATGCTATAAATGAAAAATTTGAAATTTGATCTACTTCATCATTATGTTCATACAATTCTCTTAAACTTCTAGTCTTCTGACCTTTAACTCTATTTCTTAATGATGCCAATGTAGGATTTGATTCATTGCTTACCTCCGATCTTGTTCCTTGTCATCCACCAACACTTATGGTTCACCATGTTCATGAGTTCTGGGTGTTCTGGAAGATTTCCTTGCTGTTGGTGTGTGTGGAGTCAATTGTCCTCCAGGTGTGCCCTGTTCATCTTCTTCATCTTCTACGTGAGGTGTTACAACCTCCTCACCAACTAATTTATCAATGCTCCCTTTCCATGCTTCTTCTTCTTTAAACACCACATCTCTACTAATTACATACTTCTTGGTGATGGGATTATACAGTCCATATGCTTTAGATTCTTCACTATATCCAACAAAAATACATTTCTGACTTTTGTCATCTAACTTTCTCCTCAACTCTTCAGGTACATGTGCATAAGCTACACAACCAAAAATTCTTAAATGAGATATGCTGCTACACTTACTGCTCCAAGCTTGCTGAGGAACTCGATCCTTCACACTCTTCATGGGGCTTCTATTCAGAATGTATACTAAGCAACTAACAACGTCTCCCCAATATTCATTTGAAAGATGCTTCTCCTTCATCATACTTCGAGCCATGTTCATAATGGTTCGATTCTTCTTTTCTTCTACACTGTTTTGCAGTGGAGTGTAGCATGCAGTAAACTGCCTTTTAATTCCATGATACTTATAAAAATACATAAATTCATTTGACATATACTCACCTCCTCCATCTGATCTCAAGACTTTAATAAATTTGTGACTCTCTTTTTCAGCCATAGCTTTAAAACTTTTAAACACATCAAATGTTTGAGATTTTTGTTTCAGCAAATACACCCAAGTTTTTTTACTGTAATCATCAATAAAAGACATAAAATAAACATTACTAGTCAAAGAAGGTGTTTGCATCGGTCCACACAAATCTGTGTGTGCTAGCTCCAATGGTTCATTTTCTCTGTTTGAGACTGCAGAAATAAATTTCTCTCTATGATGCTTTCCCAATATGCAACTTTTACATGAGCCTGCTGGCTGCTCAATACTTGACAATCCTTTTACCATCTGCTTCTTCTGTAGCAATTGTAAACCACCAAAATGTAAATGGCCATATCTCAAATGCCATAACCATGATTGATCTAAACTCTTAGTTTTATAAGCATTCAAAGAGTTAGTCAAATCATTTCTCATAGTCAGCGGAAACATTTTATTCTTTGTAATCTCTACTCTGGAAATCAACTCTTTACTTGGATGTTTATCATAAATAGTGCATACATTTTTATTAAAGAATACTCTGTACTCTTTCTCCAACAATTGTCCAACACTCAATAAATTACACATCAAACCAGGAACATAATAAACATCATGTATTGTTATTCTTTTACAATCTTTTGTATACACAGCAATCACACCTTTACCATTAACGTTTACCTTACAGTCATTACCCAACTTTACTTCAAACTGAATGCTGGTGTCTAGACTTGAAAATAATTCCTTATTTCCAGTCATGTGGTTGCTGCATACGTTGTCCAAAAACCATATATCTTTGGAACTTTCGTGGGTGACATTACAAGTTAAAAACATAGGATGCTCTTCATTTTCAATCTCCTCTGTCATGTGTGTAGAAAAATTACTAGCATCTACTTGTTTCTTCCAACACTTGTTAGCAAAATGCCCAAATTTCTTACAATAAAAACATTGAACTTTAGATTTATCATACCTCTGATTTCCTAATTGTCCTGCTCTGCTGCTACTCCCCCTTACGCTAGGAGTACTCTGCTGTAACTTCTCTTCATTTTCAGCATCATTTCTGCTGTCACTATTACCAGCACTTCGTCCTCCTCTTCCTTTTTTACTAGATATTCCTCTGCCTCTACCTCTAGTAACATTTAACTGAGATTTAAAAGCATTTTCTAAAGGAGTATCATCATACCTGTTCATTCTTGATTGATGGGCAAGCAATGAACCAATTAGCTCATCAATGTGCATTTGAATGAGATTTTTAAACTCTTCAATTGGAACAACCACTGCTTCAAACTTATTTAGCAAACATCTCAACAATTTTTCAATTACACACTGATCTGGAAGATATTCACCATACTGTTGTAGCTAGTTTACAACACTCATGACTTGTGTCATGAAATTATCAACAGTCTCACTGTCTTTCATCTTCAGTTTCTCAAAATCTCTTCTTAAATTCTGCAACTTAACATTCTTCACCTTGGTTACACCTTGATAGCACATTTCAAGAGTGTCCCAAGCTTTCTTTGAAGACTCAACACTTGATATCTTCAGAAAAAATAGATTCACTCAGGCCTTGCTGAATAAGACCAAGAGCTTTATTATCTTTCTTCTGATTTTCCTTCAACAGAACACGTTCAACATTTTTCAGAGCCAACTCAACCGCTTGATTAGCTAGTTCAGGATAGCCAATCGTAACAAACTTCCAAAGATCTTGAGTGTGCAGGATAGTTCTCATTTTAATAAACCATGTGTCTTAATTTCTTTCAGACAACACTGGAATTTGTGGCTGCACTACATTGTTGTTAGTAGCCATTTCAATTAATTTCAAAAACAAATGAGCAATAAAACTCAACCAGGCTCTGAGACACAAAATATATCTTTAACCATGCTCTGATACCACTATGGGGAAGGTAGAGGAGTGCCTATCTCTTCAATAGCAGCACTAAAAATTTGCATACAACTAAAAAAAAACAACTTACAGGAAAGTTGTCTCACTAACAGAGCTCAGAAACTCAATTTAATTTCTACAGGACTGTTGTAGCTCGGCTACTATTGCTAACAGTACCCAAAAGAAGGTGTTGCAACTGGCTATTACAACTAGCAACACTTTATACGCTTAATTCAACTAGCTGCGACTGCTGACGTCACTCACAGTTCACGCACAACTCTATTGCATCTCACTATTTTTCACTGATTTGATGACCCCTACATCTAGAGACTTATCACACATATTCTACAGAATGAATAAACAATATTCACATTAAAACACGAGCTGCTACAACAGCCTGATATAAAAAAATAAAAAAAAAAACTCAGTTTTTTAAAAAACAAAGTAAAACACAGAATTACACAGGAAAATATAAGAGTTTCAACTCTATTTCTATTACGCTCTGTTGTTCATATTCAGTGTTTCAAATATGGTTTACAATGAAATTATTTATAGGATTTTAACTAAGTCAACCATTAAGTGCTAATTGACCCTTCAGATAACAAAACAAAATTCATAATTTATGATTTACAGACTGACAGAAAATAAAATACTGCGTTGCCTCTTCAGGAAAACTAGATGTGATTTGCTGGCACTGTTTTGTTGCAGCAAAATGAATTTTGACAATTTAAATAATCCGTTGTTTGTCTGGTAGTGTGCCGGTGAGATGGTTTGTGGCTCTTCAGTGTTGCGGCGGCCACAATCTGAATGGTGATGGCTTTTCAGAATTCTGACATTTGATGTTGCCGCTTCAAATTCTGTTCCAGCTGGTGGTGGAGTAATTACAGAATTCCAACAGTTGTGGAATTTAAAATCAATGATGAACTGCCAGATCAATACGATGTTATACTCATACAAAGTAGAAGCTAAAATGAAATTAGATTTTGACTGTGTATATATTCAGAATTAAGGAAATGTCGAATCATTCCTATTGCAAAGCCAACTTTTGACCATTGAAAATTCCACAGATTATGAAGCATAAGAGCGCTTTTGGATACCAAACAAATATACATAGATTTGATTATGAATTAAGCTTTCATTTTCATATTTCTTGTTTTATTAATGGTTTTATGCATTTACATTAACTTTGAGTGTATTATATTTTCCATATACAGGTTCAACGTGGGAACTTACTATGGAATATTTCTCAAAACATAAATGCCGATAAAAAGAAACACCAATCAAAATTGCTACTTAATGTTGAGGAGTCGAGTTAAGATATCGTCGAGAATGTTCTATTCGCTACATCATTTGATCTTGGTGAACTAGGGTTTGCTGAAAGAAAGGTTAAACCATGAAGATTATTCTACCAATATGCAAAACATTACAAGGAGATATTATTTATGTTTATTATATTTGCTGTTACTTTTCCTGTTACATTGTCTTTAGTGATTTGTTTTTACCTTCTCTATCATTTTTTTCAGGTTTAGCAATTTAAATGGATGAAGTTACGACATAATTATATTCTAGAAAATATATGAGATTACGGTCGACTGAAGATTATGTGGGAATATGAACTAATCAGAAAGATACCAACCTATTAAGATGATTGCGGGGTCGCATAACAAACAGAATTGAGAGTTAAATGTGGGATTCACCTCATTAGGGAACACCATAAATAGGTTATTCGCTACCTGAATTCAAGGGAAAAAGCAAACTCATATGGCTTATATAAAGAACAGAGAGTAGACGATGGGATGGGGGGAAGGGGCACTCTACAGAATGAAAGGATTTTTCTTCTTGACATTCTGTAATTTTCTCTCTAATATTTTATTAGACAACGAAAAGGAGGTGTTGCTAGTGGTGGATAAGATATGGATAGTGAATCTAGGCTTTTTGCTAGATCAATGTAGCATGTATGTATTCTTTTGTAAACTGTGTATTCCAAAAGATAAAATCAAGAATATTTGCCATCAATTTTAGAGAATATCAATTCTGCTTTGTAATATTTTTATCATAGACCCAATTTGAAATTTTCTTAATCGTTGTTATCATTTCAAGCATCTAATTTTGCTTTGTGAGATTGTTCTTATTTTACTTAATTGGATATATGCCAAATGAGTTTATTTTTTATGCTAAACCTTGTTTGGTTGCTTTAAATGATTGCAAAAACTTGATGCATAAACATATTTTCAAAATGATAAACATATTGTTTCTTGATTTTGGAAGTAATGTTGGTTCAATATATTACTGTGTTTCTGTCTTTGTTTCAATAGACAAGTAATATCATTATTCTTTTATGCATCAACAATTTATTTTTAAATCATGTTCCTGGGCAAGATAGTTTAGAAAATAGAATTAGGTAAAGTTAACTTGATTTATTTTAATTTACATTTCTTAGTTAATTTTAGTAGCTGTTAAATTATGTATATTAAGTTATTTGTCTAAATGATTGGATAAATTCTTATTTCAAAACCCAAAACAAAACAGAGACTCTCTTAAAGAGCAGAACTAGGTTTGATTTTAATTCTTGAATAGAAACTCTCAAGAATATCTCATAGAAATTAAATAATTTAGGTTAATATTAAATTAGGATTTAGTTTTTTGTGAGTTTAAGTGATAGTACTCTTCTTAGGAAGAGTGATAACTCAGGTGGTAGAAGGACCATAACGTACGAGATTAAGCTAAGTTAAACATACTCGGAGCTGGGACTTGTGTGGGATTAATCTCCTTAGTTGGCCAATAGTCAGAAAATATGGCCAACAGACCTCTTCTAGGCCTAATCAAACTTTGAGCTTGAATTTGGATGGAGAGAAGGATGCTCCTCCATCACACGTCTTTTATAAAAAAATAAAAAAATATTATTAAAAATAACTTGTAGGCTTAAATTAAATTTAAAATATTTTGGAATTGCATATATATAAAATAGATAAACTAAAACCATAAAAATTAGATTACACATTTCCACTCTAAAAAAGGGTTTGCACTTTGAGACATTTGATCCATCTTGGTTCTTGGTAGATCTCCTTTTAGATGAATCTATGCTTGTTATAAATACAAGTGTCACCTCTACGATGAGCACTGAAGGAGTTACACATCTCCCCCTACAAGGTTGTAGAATGAGTCTCTTCTACACAATCAAACACTTAATGCATACACCAAGATGTCACTGTGTAGGCCCCACAACTTAAGTCTAAATTCTAATGCTAACTAATGTGAAGTTTAGATGACTTCTTTTGTAAAAAACTATGCTCTTGTGGCTGTCCAACTTAGGTTTTTTTTTACAGATTCTTGTTTAATAATGATGTATCTATGCTTCAAGTTTCTTGTTTGGCATATGAGTATTGAAGAAAAAAAAAATTCATAAACTTCAAGACCAAACAGTTCACCATATAGAAATGAATGTGTTGTAGATTTCATTGTTTTTAATAACAGCATTATGTTTTCAAAGTAAAGTCCGATATAATGGTTTTCAGATATGAAAACTTCATTTAAAATGAAAGCCACTTACATGAAAACATGAGCCATAAATTGGTGATGAAATGAATTAAGTTGTATGGCTAGAAGTTGATGTATGATAAGGAAAATGCCCTCCACAATGCACCGACCTCTTAATTTTCCAATGCTACAGGATGGAAATGATTTTCCTGAGTATACATGTCGATCTGAGTGTGACTGTAGTTGCACAGTGCCAAGTTGATGAGCCTAGGTAGACTAGAGTAGACTATCCCTCTTCCCAATGGTCACTGTAGTGGACTATCCCTAATCTAAGAGAAATTTTGGACCTTTGTAAATTTGCAAACCTAGGTCAAAATGTCAATTTCAGGTTAAATACTTTAAAAACATCAAATATTAAAAAAATGATTCACATAAGTAGGTATTGAAAAGTAGAACACACACATATGAAATCCAATAGGTTCCCCTAGAAAAGTATATTTTCACCATTTGTACTTCCAAGAAAATAAAAAAATAAAAATGATTTAGAGAAGGGGGTCTCCATAATGCAAGCATATGACCTTATAGAGGATCATCCCTACAGATTCAATAGGAGAGTTTCTTCATCCTATGGAACATGGTCATTAATGATGCATGCACTAGTATTCCTCTGCATTTTGCATTTATGTTGAGGAAATTCAGAGGGAATAAAATATGGATGGTACCCAAATATCAAAATGCTAATAAAAATCGCTCAATACTATTTATGTTATGCAGAAATTATAATGATTATATCATGTTTCTCAGATTTTAACAAGTTTAGTTGATTAAAAGTTTTCACTTCACATAGGATTGATAACCATTATTCAATCATTAATCAATATTTGAGACTAATTCTATGGATCATACCTGATCAAATTGCTGGATGACAGTAGATGTGTCTTGGGGAGAGCTGGCTTTTAAACCCTCAAATAGCTAGCGGTAATGGCCCTTTCTAGGGAAGTAAGTGACTCTTGTTGATGTTGATATTGCTTCTGGTAGTAAGCATATCCAAACCCATTAATCCTTGGGCTCAACACACTTAGGATCATTAACATGACCAAAATAGGAAAGCTTAGAATTATGTAAGACACGATGAATATGAACAATGCAAGGAGGAGGAAGTATCTGCCATAAAACAAAAAATTGAGAAAGACCTAATGCATCATCTAATAATTACCTACGGTGAGAAACCAAAGCTGATGACCTAGCTAGATGATCCCGTCAAGGTTACCAAGATTGCGTGTTTGACTTGCAATTCTCTGACTTGGATAGCCCCATAAAAGTGTTTCCAAATCATCCTAAGTCAAACTCAGTAAAACCCACTATGTCCTCAACTAATCACAAGTCTAACTCAGGTTGATTGAGTTACAATCAACTAATAGAAATTATGAAACCCTTATCTTGATTGTTTTTTCTCACATTCCCCTATGTTGAGTGGATGTCTATGCCAGGCGATTTTGTATTGTGAAATATGTTTATATTTATAGGGATTGATAGAAGAATCACATGACTCAAACCCACACCTAATTACATTATGTTGTATAAGCTTACATTTCCGCAAAGCTGTTAGCTGCGCACTTACTAAAAGCACACTCACCATGGTGATTGAAGTGGGATTTAATTTTGCAACTACAATTGTAAAGCGCCAAAGCCTCCCAACATGTACATTTTGAGCATATCATACAATTAGTGGAGTCAAGGAGACAAAATATTATTTAGGAATTTTGTCAAACATTTTGATTGCATTCATTAAATCCCCACATTTTGCATACATGTTTATGAGGTTACTTTCCACATAAACATCCATTTCAAGACCATATTTTACTATATGATAATAAATATCTCTGCCCTCTTTCAGAGCTAATAGCCCAACACATTCATTGAGAAAAAATGGACAAGTAAATTATTTGGTTGAATACCAACCAGTTCCATCTGGTAGTAAAGTGCAAGTGCTTCCTCCCAAGGTTCATTCCAAGCATACTCCCTGATATTCCCTGATCCACTCCGAGTGTTGATTCCTACCCTGGGTGAGCCTGTTAGACTACACCTACTTTACATTTTACTCTTTTGTGTGTGTCTTATTTAACTTAGTATATTACATGTGTAAATAGACTCACACAACAAACCAAGACATTGAAAACTTCAAGTGTGATGGCTATACCGCAATGGGGTGTGCCCAAATTAAACTATACAACAAGAACTTGTTACAAGAGGGGGATTCCATCATGGTACATTTTAATATTATCATCATAGTTTGGACATTGAAATTCATTTGTCTAGGTCATTACTAGTGAAGAATTTGAGGGACGAAATGAATGTAATATGTGATTAATGTGTCAAGGAAAATGGACAAATAAAAGGAAAAAAATAGCCATTTACTAGGTGAGAGGACACATTAATTAAACTCAAATCCTCGCACATCTAAATATTCCTTGTAAGGAGAATTTTTCTACTTCAAACTTACCTTAGGTCATTTTGTCTCTAGGGCTCATGTGACATTAATAGGCCTATGTGCAGCACACAAGCCCTATAAAGGAAATATTTTTCATGTAAGTGGAAAATAGTGTTCATTTCAATTTTGGAACACTAAGGATGGATATCATGGCCTTGTCCATGTTCTAGGGTAAACATATAAATTACCAGGACATAACATTTTGCTCAAGGGATCAGGGCCCATGCATGGGGCCCTCATCCATAACATCATCCTTGAGTGTGGAATTTTTGGCTTACAAGCAAGATATGTACATTTCAAGTTCCATGAGACCAAGCATGGTTATCATTGGTTGGGCCATATTATCAAGTCAAAACATAACATCTAAGGGTAAGGGGATCATTGATCATGTGTGATTCCATGTGCCACCATAAAGGCCCTATATACTACATAGGGAATATTTAGGAAATGAGTAATATATGTTTCCCATTTTAATATTCGGAACACCAAGTATGGATATCAGTCCCTCAACCATGGTTTCATGTGAAAAGTAAAGTTGTTGGGCCAAAACATTTTTCCTTAGGGATCATGAATTATGTGTGGGGCCATAGGCCACCACAAATCCCTACACAAGGAATATTGGAATGTGATAAAGATATAGTGCCTCTTTTTATGAATTTTGGTTAACCATGAATATTTCTTGTAACTTAACCAATTGAAAGGTAAAAAGACAACCTTAGGCCATAACATTTGCACTTGGAATCTAAGAAAGATATGGTCTCTATTTAAATATTTGAAACACTAAAGATGATTTCTATGGCTTGGGTAATTGGCCTATCCTCTTATAGTGGAACCTGCATGGTGAGTCAAAAAATACCCTTTTGTTTTGAAAAAAATGTGATTTGGTCAATGGGGGTTTAAAGGTAATTCAAGTGAGTGGTTAGAGGATGTTGATATATACATAAGCTAAAAATTGTTATGTTATAACAAAAATTTAAATCCTTGAAAGCTACAATAAATTCCTTGAAATTATTTAAATCCTTGAAAACCTTTAGACCTAAAAAATGAGAAACATAACATTGATCATTGAGTGGAATGTAAATGATTAATGGACCTTCTTGGAAGCTGATATATTTTGATACAGTGACTAGATTTATGTAAAACCAACACTAGTAGATGCAACGTGGCCATGGAATTTCATAATTGTTGTCATAATATAGATTTTATCATAATTGATGAACTACAAAATATGATAATAGTGTTATACCTAAATCCTGTCACCATCATGTGATGAGATCCTTAACTCCTATGTTTTCCCTTAATCCCAACACTTGGAGTGGAAACTTGCTCTGTTTGTCAATTCTACTTGAAAAAACCTAGCACCGTACTTTCCTTGTGGCCCATGAGTGGTACCTTGCTCAGCACCACTTGTATCCTATTTTCAAGAAGTGGTGCCATCGCCTATGGTCTTTGGTCCAAAATCATTTCTCATCTAATCCGCTCTGTCATAAGAGAAGAAAACTAGTACCCTGGGTAAAATGGGAAAAATAGAAGTTTCTCTAGGCTTCTAGATCACGAGCCTTGTGTCCTCCCTTATCCCTATCATTGTGGGTTAGTTTGAGCTCGAGATCCCCCATGGTAGGATCTTGGAGCCACCTCACCCACAATTCTCTCAACTATTCCTATCCANTCATAGTTGAGGGGGAGAAATATAGAGGTATTGTTATACTTTTGGATTGACCACTTATCCCAAGTCAATGGAGAGCATAGAGAGCAAAGTTGGAGCTTATGGGGATGAAGTGTTTGTCTCGTGGAGGTGCTTGTCGACACTAAGGCAATGGTTGTAAGCTTCTCCATACAATCTTAATGCAAAGATGATTTTTGTCCCACATTACTATTGTTTTGATTTCACATGTACATGTTGTTAGATTCCTTAGTCACTAACATGGATAAGTAGATGATTTTATGGTATCTTTGATGTGTTTGCATGTTTGATTTATTTGTAGGTACACAGGTTCACAATCGAAGCAGTATTCTAGGTGTCTACGACATTCATGGAAGGTATTCATCCTTTGTCGTTCACTCATTTGTTTTGGAACTGAACCATTCAGACCAGAGGAATAGCTTCTATTTGCAAAAGGTGCAATATTCCTGATTACAAATCTTGCGACTCCGCTGGGGAATAGTGCAAATCTCAATTGATCTAATCTTCCTCAGTTCTTGAACTCTTGTTCAAATCCAGGCTCCATCTCCAACTCTCTTCAGTCAAATCTGCCATCTAACTTAGTGAATTTTGGTTTGAAAATTTCAGATCTGTTCAGATTTGAATTATTTTGACTTTTTATGCTTTTTTTTACTGTCAATCCATCAATTTTTTCCTTGATCTGATCAATTTCTAACTTGATCTTTCGTTCTCCTTTGTGTTTTGGATCTATTTAGGGAACCACTCATGCGTTGTTGGAAACAAGTGGTGCCACCACCTGAAATCTGTTAGCCATACACGGTGCCACCGCCTGAGTCCTGTTATCTAGAAGCAATGCTCGTCCAGAACCACTTTTTCAAGACCCCTCCAGCGCGGTGCCAGGTAGGCCTTGTTCCAAGACTAGTTGTTTCTCATTTTTTGCAAAAAATTGAGTTTGTTTGCTTTCATCCCTGCACTGTCAAGATTGTGTGTTAGAATTTGAATGCTCATGGTTGGAAATTATGTGGTAAAAGATTGGTTTGATTGAAGAATTCAAAAGCTAGACTAGGCTTGTTGATTATTCATTTTCTTCCATGCTTGTTGATTGTTATTGTGAAAGGAATTATTTTTTCAAAAGCTTAGGTTGTAGTGAGCTCTCTTTTCATTTCTGTTATAAAGACTGAAAGAAAAACCATTTGATTAGCATCTTGATTTCATTTTTTGTTTCCATAGAAGACTTCTTTTTGCTTGTTAAAAAGATTTTTTTTTTACTGAGATTAGGTCATTATCATTATTGAGCATAAGACATTGGATCTCTGATTAGCCTCACAAGATTTCAGGTTCTCTGTGTTCTTTTATCTCTTTTGCATTAGTACTATCTCATCAAAATAAAAAAATAGTGTAGTTTTAAGTTAGATATATCTATGTTGCAAGAAAAATCAAAAAATAGAGTGCACATGCATATAGTGTGATTCTTGTTTTTCTTTTAGGAAAAGAGACTCTTCCCCTTTTGATTGCTTTCAGAAAAGAGAAATGAGTTTGAAAAGTGTTTCTTGTCTTTGATTTTGATTTGTTCAAGATAGCTGTTTGGGAATTTTTGGTTTTAAAACAAAAGAAAATACTCTCTTTCCCTCCCATAGGTAGGCATACCACGAACAGTAAAGTGAAATATTTGCATATGCATACTGTATGGTTTTAATTTTTCTATCAAAATTCCATGCATTCACCTAACCGTCAACTTTAAAATTAATGGTAGTTATAGGTTAAAATTTACATAGCAATTTGAGTGATAGGCTAGAGATGTGTTCGGGCGTCGTTAAGCGTAGGAGCTATCGTTACTTGTCTGCATTACATCCCAGGACTCATGCGGTTCTTCCATGTAACATCGGTATATCGAATGACCTTTCACATACCCTTGAGGTATATAGAAAGGTACTTCATGTACTCAATTGTATATAGGAAGGACCCTTGTGAATGATTATGCATTAGACAACACTACTACCGATTTGAGCTCCCACATACCTTGCGTATATCGGGAGACCCCACTAGGATACCTTATCCATCTAAAAAAAACCCTCTGGATGTCTTGCTTGGAGCCATACACTGAAAACAAAATTCAGGGAGATTACTACGCACATACCCTTAAGGTATATCGCGAGTGGCACCTTCTTGACAATCCTGGTGAGAGACCTGACTATATGAACTCCTGTCATTTAAGTTTGCTTGTTTGGCCTATAGCTTGAGTAGGGAAAGTTTTGGTGTGTTTTCTAGTTTTTGAGACCCTAGGTTAGATAAGGAGTTGTACAAACTGGCTGATCTAAGACACTCTAGAAGAGTACGAGGCTTGCCACCTGATTTTATTCCTATTTCAGGAGAAAATCCTATGGAAGCTATTGACAAAGGAGCTGCTACCAACTCCCAAGTGGGAGAGAATGTGGTTGTAGAAAGTGGAGGATCATATCCTTCACACTCACCTCCCTTGGTCCAACAACCTTCTCGGGGTCATACTTCATTTCATTCTCCCATAGAAGGTCATGTTGATGATACTACCCATCTGGATTATGGTCCCAATGCTCCATTTTGGGATACCTCTATAGGACAAGCCATTGCCTCATTTGGCACCTGTTTAAACTTTTTTGGAGAAGTTTCACCAGATGAAGAAGAACGTAGACAATACTAGGAAGCTATTCTCCATGCACAGGAGATTGAAAATAAAATATATGACATATTGGGCACACCACCATCATGTTCCATAGCTATTCCCGTGGGATATTGTTCACTTCCCGATTCTATATCGCACAGTGACTCCACATAATCTAGGTCAAACTTCCAACCCCACCACCTCCCATATTATGTCTGTTCTCGATCCTCCCAGGTCTTCCACACATGGGGCTCAACATTTAATTCCTGTTTCATCATTACCTTCTAGTATTGGGGGGAAACCCCCAACGTGAACTACGTTATCAGTCACCAAAATTGTACCTAGTCAAGGACAGATCTCTGGTATAGAGCAATCTACAGTTTATGTCCCTCCTACCCACACAAACGTGGTTAACCCCCCATGTAGTTCAGGTCAGCCCTTGGAGGCACAACCTATAACCAATCAAACCTCTTGGGGTTATGGTTACACAGCAAATCAAGTACCTATAGGAAACATTAATTATCCATCCAACCCTACAGGAATGCCTTATGCTGGAATTCCATATCCTAGTAATACTTTCACGCCATGGGGGCAACCTAATGGGTCCTACATGCCAGCTATGGGAGGGATACCTTTACATACTGTGGGAGGTGCCAGAGGACCGCCCTATGAAGGTCCTCCCCCTGGGGGGCCTAATGGTCCTAGAGGGCCTGGTGGCTTTCATACTTATGGTCCTAATGGTCCTGGTGGTCCTGGGAGGCCTATTGGCTTCCCTCCTAATGACCCTAAAGGGTTTGGTGGCCCTCCTCCTAGTGGTTCTAGAGGCTCCATAGGTTTACCTCCCAGAGGTCCCAAAGGGTCTGGTGGTCCGCCTCTTGGTGGTCCCAATGGTCTTGGTGGTCCTCCTATCAGAGGCCCCGAAGGTCCTAACGGTCCTAATCCCGAAAATCAACCCCCTGCAGGTGGATCTTCCGGTAGTTCTTGATCACAAAAACCTATCTATCAATCTACTTATGGTCATACTAGTACTTATATGCCATATCAATATTACCAGTATGTGCAACCTAATCGTCAGCTACCTTTCCTAGTAAATTTGGACTTGCCTGATTTGTACAAGTTGATTAATGATCCCATTCGACATAACCCCTCGTGGCCTCCCATTCTGGTAAACTTACCATCAGACATTCCTAAGTTCGATGGGAAGCAGGGAGACGATCCAAAAAACCATTTCATGACATTCCATCTGTGGTGTTCTTCAAACTCCCTTATGTATGATTCAGTTCATTTAATACTGTTGTAAAGGAAAGTATCCTATGGCTAGGGTTTAGGAGGCCATCAACTTACTGGGGTTAAAAGAGAGATGCACAATGTTCAGCAAGCATATATAAGCAATATCAGAGATGAGAAAGGTCCACACCTGAATAACTGAAGGCTGGTCCAACCTTTCTCTTCAATCCTCTTCTTGCTCCTCTCGCTCCAAGAGACCTGCAAAACAAGTTATACCTTCCTCAAGCCATTATGACCACATATAAGACAATGATAATCAAATAAACATGAACTAATGATCTGAATAACATCATCATATGATAAAAAACAGAGATTCAATCACACATTGAACAATGATTTGGGAAGAAGAAGGACATCACATCTTTATTAATCTTGAAAACAAGTACAAGTATACCTTCTCTTCAAGTTTGGCACCTCACGAAACCTTGATCTGGTTCTGCTGCTTCTCTTCTCCAAAGAACTCAGCCTCCAAGCTCTGCAACACAAGGGAAAGACCTCCAGGGAAAAGGTGTGGGCAAAGAGAGTCCCGATTCCTCCAGCATAACAATGCATAAATTCCAGTCCCTTTTCATGGACCTCCCTACCTCTATTTATATGGCTGAAATAAGGTAGTTTTGAAGGTTGGAGAAGTTACAGTAGTTAAGAAAATTAAGTTAAATGAATTAACTAATATCCAATTAACTCATGTTTTAATGTTTAAATGCTAAGAGGCACATTCGTGGGTTTGCCTTAAGGAAAATCACGGATGAACAAAAAACGCATTTTTAGGGTGTTTCTAGGCATTTTCAGACTTTGGTGTCTTTTGGAAAGTTTTAGAAAACTAAAATACCTTTCCAACAGTGCAGAAATGAGGTCAAACGGAGTTACAAAACTCAAGATATGGGTCCTCCAAGATAGGTGTTTTTTCAGTGACTTTCAATGACTTTCATGAAGGGCCGTCATGCGACGGAAACATGGGAAAGTGGTCACAGGAAGAGATGTGTCATTTTGAGCTATAACAGATGCCCCCTAATGTGTGAGGTTAGAGGGGAAGACGATAGCCAAAATACATTATAAAGGAAACAACTGAGTATGGAGAGAGCAGAGAATCCAAGATCGAAAGGCTCGAACAAAGGTACCTGCAAGAGAGATAAATGTCAGAAAAACTGATCTCTGGCACATACACGTCCATATACAAGACAACGCCATAAATATACAGGTGGATCCAACATATGTATAACTGATGAAACTATCATGGTCGCTCAATATGCAAAAAGGCGCCATATCAAATCTAAAGGAGTCATGGCCACAAATGAACAAGGTGGATCCATACTCAACAATCGATCATAGCCACAAAAATACAAGGTGGATCTATGTCTCAGCAAAATGTCATATAAAGTATAAGAAGGTCTTGCGCAACTTGGGCAATAGCAAAAAATGAGGATGCTATTGTCGGCCCCGAGGTCTTCAATCCAAACTGCCCAAAAAAGGTACGAATCCTAACCATGCGAATAAAGGAGCTGAAGTCGAACATGGAGGAAACCGTTTGATTACCGGTCAATAATGAAAACCGTTAACAAACGCGAGGGAAACCACCATTAATGAAAATGGTCCCCAAGGTACCTAGTACATTCTAACAAGTGTGATTACAAGGACTTGAAGTCGAACACTTGAAGAATCCATTGAGTAGGAGACATTAAGGTATCCCTACTACCCAATAGTGAGGGAAATTGCCATTGAGGACAACAATTCCCAAGGTATTGTCATAAAAATCTAAATCTCATTCCCAGAGCAAGAGGTGTTGCAGTCGATAGGAAGAGATCCATTGGAAGGAAGGCATTAAGGCATCCTTCATCATCCAACACGAGGTAAGTCAAAGACTAATTGGATTAGGAATTGGTACTTAATTTCACAAAAAGGACCATTGAAGACATGATGTAATGAACTAATACTAGGGAATGGCCGACACAAAAGGTCAAGGCAACTGCAGAATGGCTGACAAAGGTTTAATCCTTGAACAGTGAGCACGACACAAAAGTGACTTAGGCAGCTTTTGACACGAAATAAGACCGATGAAACAAATCTATAATGTAGGACACATTAACACAGATTCCCCATATAATTGGAAAAGAGACCAACTGGAGGAGTAAGAAACTATGAATCAGGATAAGGTCAAAAGACTAGGACCCAACTATTGATAAACTCAAAACTGGTGTGTTGTTCAAGGAAACAAGACTTGCTGCCATGATAGAAAAAGACATGGAAATAAACCTTCCCCTTCCCCTCTTTCTTGTAGAGGTTTAACGAGTCCAAGAAAGCAAACTCGGGACCATCTTCATTTTTTGACAAGATCGAAGAAAAGAAAGAAGAATGCTTGATAAGGCACTAATTCGTGGATTTTACGAGCCCGAACTAGTACATGCTCGATGGTGTTTTCATAGTTTAGAGAGTCTGAAAACTCCAAAGAAGACTCCAGGGGGGTCCTTTTTCGTACAATTTAGTCTCCTAAGGCCGAAAAAGTATAAAACAAACCAAAGAAGAACTCTCTTAACTTCCGAAGAAGAAAAGGTGCACCTTTTTCGTAATTAGTCAGGAAGGTCCGAAAAAGGTTAAATTACCACCTACCCAACACTCCTTGAAAAACAGCATATAAACTGAGTTTTACGAGTGTGAAGGAAGGCAAGATCACTCGGAAAGATCCATTTGATTACGAGAAATGGGGCTTACAACAATAAACTCGATGCTTTGTTCTTTAGGGTTTAACGAGCATGACAAAGACATAAAGTACACTCGGAATCTTTTTCATGTTTTGGTCCAGAGCACGAAAAAGAGAAAACTAAGCTCATACCGGGGGTTCCTTTTCCGTAAGTTTAGTCCCTCAGGTCCAAAAAAGAGATAAACCTATGCCTGCGAATACTCTTCTCAATTCAGTAGAAAAGAGAGGGATCCTTTCTCGTATTATTCCACATGGTCCGAGAAAGAGATAACCTACCACCAATATGGATGCCCATTCACATATTCTTAACGAGCTTGAATGGACAAGTTTACTCGGCAGTCAAGTCTATTTTGAGGAGTCAGACTTGGGCCTAAAGAAACTCATAATATTTCCCGTGAAGTTTTAACGAGTCTGGAAAATTCAACTCACAGCCTCCTTACTGTTTTTAACGAGCTCGAAGGAGAGCAGAAAGAATGCTCTAAATACGAGGAGACGAGTGTCATAGGAAGGTGAAACTAGTTCCAAGCACAAGGAACAAACCTATGCATAATGCAAGGAAAGCGAGCAAGATAAAGACACTCAGGGAACGTCTCCTCAAGGTAAAGGAAGTCAAGTTGCAAAGGAAAAATGATACAAGGCTTAGCGGCAATGAGAACAAAGATGAAGGCTTATACAAAGAGCTAAAAGCGTGGAAGCCGGCATCAGGCTCATAAGCGCAAGCAAGGCATATGCAAATGCAATTACAGCTTGAACAACAAGGTGAGGCCCATAAATAGTTGTGAATCCAACTAATAATCCTGTCTCCAAGAAACAACAACATCAGAAGAAATGATCCGATGTGGGTCACTTTGGCAGAAACACTTGTGACTTTGCTATCTTCTACAAAAGGAAAAGTCAAGGCAGAATCAACCGAAGAAGATTCTATAGGACCAAGGCTCGAGGGTTTATAATCAATAAGATCAACCTCAGAAGAGAAGCAAAAATCAACAAGGGAGATAGAGTCTGCAGGAACAAACTCAATATCCAAGGAGCTGAGAAATTCATAAGAAAAAATCAAACTCATCAGGATCACTGAATTGCTTTTCAAATGAAGAATCAAAAGACTCAAAAAAAACCAACATAAGAAAAAGGGAAGGATTACTAAGAAAATCAGGGTTAGACTTAATCACAACTGAAAAAGAAGGTCAGACTGTATCAAAGACTCCAGGAAGACTTCATCCGAAAGGAGGAAATCATCCGAGATAGGACACATATCTGAACTTTCAAATGGATGGACAGAGTGGAGAGAAGGCTCTACAATCTGTATAGGATGAATCACCCGATCAACTGCTGGGACCAAGTCCCGAGAAGGTAAGCATGAAAACAGAGGCTGCCTCTCAGTAGCAATTGAACACAAATGACAAGAAGCCACATAGTTCACCTGTGGCGGGGTAGTGTCTACAGAAACACTGGGAATCAACAAAGGAAAGGCCTGGTCTATAGTTGGGTCAGGAGAAGGATCAATAAAATCCAACTGATCAATAGTGACAATTTCTTCTCCATGATTAAAGTACATCACATGAAATAATGTTGACACCACAGCTTGCATGGCATAGAAATAATCACGTCCAAGGAGCATATTAAAATCCAAGGGGTCTTCTATTACCATGATGTCAACTAAGACGGTCTTCCCACCCAAAGTAACAGGTGTTTGAGCAAGAATTACCAAGGCTATACAAGTTCTTCTATCAAACGCCAGTAACTGACTAGCAGTCGACACAAGGCTGGGAGATCCCATACCTCGCCAAGCACGAGCAGACAAAATACTAACTGAGGCTCCTTCATCAACAATGCAACGAGCAATTGTATAGGGTTCAACTTTTACCTTTATCTGGAAAGGTGCATGGGAAGGAAGGCGCGGCTCAACTAGGCTATCCCAATCAAAGGAAGCAATCCGAGAGCTTGGTGGGGGTTGATCCGAAACAATTTCAGTGCCCCCTTGTTCAGTAAGTTCTGAACTGGCAGTGAAGAAAATGTGACTAGTAGACACATCACTCTCCAGAGGAAGAGTGGGATTGATCGATACTGGAATCGATTCAACCGCTTCATGAAAGTCACTCTCCGAAGGGAGAGTGGGATTGACCAAATATGACATTGGTTCAATCACATGAGGAACACTCTCTGAAAGAAGAGTGGGATTGACTAAATCTGAGATTTGTTCGACCACTTGATCAACCAAAGGTTGAATAGGTTATTGAGAAACTATAGGGTGTTCAGAAGAACGAAATCCATAAGTCTTGGACCACACTCTTCGCACCTCTGGGATAGCAGGGCACAGATGAGTAAGATGATCTCCCTTGCATAGCACACAAGGGAACTTAAGATCATGCTTCGAACGACCAATTTTCTCAACGGTATCAGCATGACTAGCAGTGGCTGACTGTTTGCTCTCAACATGACCTGCAGAGGATGAGAGTTTTCCCCCAACGTGAACAATAGAGGCTGGGTAACTGGGTCCAACCTCACTAAGAGAGGCTGGTTGTTGAGAGACTCCATAATGTTCAAAAATGGGATGACCATGAATCCAAACTCTTCACACCTCTGTAATAGAAGGGCATTTATAAGTAAGGTGGTATCCCTCACAAAGCTTACAAGGAAACTTGAGCTTGCGTTTTGAACGGGTAGACTTGTCAACAGTGTCAACATGACTCACAGTGGTTGACTGGGCACCATCAACATGCACAGCAGAGGCTGAATGGTCAGGATCAACATGCTTTGCAGCAGTTGAGTGTGTGCCCCCAGATTGAGCAACAGAGGCTGGGTGAACGGATCCAACGTGAACAACAGAGGTTGGATGGGGAGGTTCAACTTGAACACCAGAGGTTGAATGAGTGCACTCAACGTGAACACCAGAGGCTGAGTGATAGGATCCAACATGACTTGAAAAGGTTGGAAGGATCCCACCAGCTTGATCACCAGAGGCTGGATGGATGGATCCAACTTGAACAACAGAGGTTGGATGAGAAGGTTCAACTTGAAAACCAGTGGTTGAACAGATGCACTCAGCTTAAACACTAGAGGTTGAGTGATAGGATCTGACATGACCTGAAAAGGTTGGAAGGATCCCACCAGCTTGATCACCAGAGGCTGGATGGATAGCTCCAACATGAACAATAGATGTTGGATAGGATGGTTCAACTTGAAAACCAGAGGTTGAACGGGTGCACTCAACCTGAACACCAGAGGTTGAGTGACTAGATCCAACATGACCTGCAGAGGTTGGATGGGTGCCCCCAGCCTGAAAAACCGAGGCTGGGTGCTGTGGTTCAACTTGACATGCAGAGGTTGAACGGGTGCCCCCTTGCTTATGTGCTTTCTTCCTATTCCTCCTTCTTTTACTCCTTTTAGACTGCCGGTTACTAGTATCAGTACTTTCACCGCATGAGGTAGAAGGAGGAGGAGAACTAACTATAGGTGAAGGGGAGACAGTGTTTTGATGCTCTTGATATAAGGTGCTTACTTGAGAAGCATCAGGAGCATTCAGGATATTTGGAGTGGAAAACAACCACACCAGTAGCCCTAGGGTGAATCCCGGAAGATTCAAGGTGGCTATCAAGGGAACACCAACATTCCTTGTGAGAGGAATAGGACAAGGAGCTCCCATCATGGGGATCTCTTGGTTGGTGTTCGAAGGGGCGTTAGCCATAGTTTCAAAACAAGAGCCAAAGTCTGAGGTTGATAGTCAACCAAAATTACAAAGTATACACCTAAAGGCCCACTAAGTACAGACAAACCACACAGCACTCACTAAAAATTCCTAAAGCCCAAACAGACAAACAGGTATAAGATGTACTTTCCAGAAGAAATATGATAGACAGTTACTTGGCGTCCTTGAGGTGGTTCTCAGGCACAAGCAGAGGAATCACCCACCACCCTCCTGCACTTTCCACAAGGGTTACCTTCCAAGTCTATCCAAGGTCAACCAGAAATAACCTTTCGGTGTACCTGTGTATGAACCCTAGATGTCAAGAGACTAAAGGCTACCTTAACTACACCAATAGTCTGGGGGGATAGTCGTCAGCCGAACTCGTACGCATGGGTAGGGTAGCTGAGCCCGAAACTCTGTCTAGGACAGAATCCCCAGATGCGTAAAAGTCCCGAGTTACGTTTTGACAAGGATTCGGAGGGTTATCTCCTCTGTCCAAGCCTCCACACAGCCTAGTGCTTAACTCCCGTTTGAGAGGAGCTTCCCAGATACAATCAATGTAGAGAAGGATTTACCTGGTGATAGGCCAACTACGTCTGAATTTTAACACTTGTGGGGAGTTGAAACACCCTAACCCACAAGTCTAGCCTAAGCTAGTTGGTGTATGACCCTATAAAATAAAACTTACTAATAATTTTTAAAATTATATCGTTTATTTTATGGGCTGTTTCTTACTCAGAGGGTAAATGGCATGAAACTGATGTGGTGTTTTGACTCAAAAAATGAAACAAAATGACTAAGCAAAGAGAAATGAAATGCAAAAAAGCAAATATCTATTCTCTTTATATTTCTTTTTCAAATAGAAACTTGAAAGCCAAAAAGAACAAAATATTTTTATATTTTTCCAAAAATAACGATATGCTATGCAATCTAGACTAAAAACCTAATCTACATGCATATAAAGCAAACATGTGTTTTTATATTTTTCTTTTATAAATGAAAAAGAAAAAATCAGCCTATGAACTAATGCAAATAAGTACTGTAAGCAATGCAAATAGACAACTACTCTACTCCCCACAAACAAACTCTAGGTCTCCCTAAAGTTAGATAACAACCTCACTTAAAAAGAAGGCTTACAAAAGGAAACAAGCCAACAAATTTGGAATGAAGAGACTGAGCAAATAAGACTGATATAAACAAAGGTCAGGAAGTCCCAAGCATCAATCTAGACCTAAAAACAAAGGCTTCTTAGTACCTTGTCCAACAAGGTCAAGCCAAAGAAAGAGGTGGGGGGGGCAAGCAGCACAAACAAGTGAACGTTCTTTTAATTTTTTTTTTATAGAGGCAAAAGAAAAACTACCTACAAAGCAAAAGCATGCAGATAACAAGAACAAAGCAAAAGGAACTTTGCTAAACAACCACCAAACAAACTCTAGAGTGTTCTAAAGTCAGTATAAACCCTACTTGGAAGGAAGGCTTGCATAAAAGACAAGCCAACTATTTTGGCATGGTGAATGTTAACCAACAAAACAAGAAAGAAACCAGCACCAACAAGCTTCTGAAATCAAACAAAGACCACTAACAGAGGCTGATCAGAAACATAGGCCAAAAATATAACCAAGTAAAGGAGATGGGGGAAAGAGCAAAGAACAAACCCTAATGCTATAAAAGGGCTTAACACATAGATAAAGAACAACCAAAAGAAGATGACACTAAATCCATGGAGTCATGCACCTGCAGAGGACCCTAAAAGACATACCCAAAACACCTTCAAACAGAAGAAAAATCACAAAAGAGGAAAAAACACTGTTTAAAGGGGCATTCACGACTGTCTATAAGTGCAACCCACGAATGACTCGTGACTTTTCAGTACAGCAACCCGCGAATGCAAGAAAGTATTCATGACTGTTCAGAAGAGCAACCTGCGAATGGGTGGAAAAATTCCCAAAAAGGTCAAAAACCACCTTAAGAAAGCAGGGGAAGTGTGCTATCAGATTTATAAAGTGTTCCTAAGTGGCAAGAAGGACCTGGAACAATGCAACAGACTGAAAGAAATCAAGAGAAACCCCAAACAGACAAGGCTCTCCCCAGCGGAGTCGCCAGTTCTGTTGTAAAGGAAAGTATCCTATGGCTAGGGTTTAAGAGGCCATCAACGTACCGGGGTTAAAAGAGAGATGCACAATGTTCAGCAAGCATATATAAGCAATATCGGAGATGAGAAAGGTCCACACCTAAATAACTGAAGGCTGGTCCAAGCTTTCTCTTCAATCCTCTTCTTGCTCCTCTCGCTCCAAGAGACCTGCAAAACAAGTTATACCTTCCTCAAGCCATTATGATCACATATAAGACAATGATAATCAAATAAACATGAACTAATGATCTGAATAACATCATCATATGATCAGAAACAGAGATTCAATCACACATTGAACAATGATTTGGGAAGAAGAAGGACATCACATCTTTATTAATCTTGAAAACAAGTACAAGTATACCTTCTCTTCAAGTTTGGCACCTCACGAAACCTTGATCTAGTTCTTCTACTTTTCTTCTCCAAAGAACTCAGCCTCCAAGCTCTGCAACACAAGGGAAAGACCTCCAGGGCAAAGGTGTGGGCAAAGAGAGTCCCGATTCCTCCAGCATAACAATGCATAAATTCCAGTCCCTTTTCATGGACCTCCCTACCTCTATTTATATGGCTGAAATAAGGTAGTTTTGAAGGTTGGAGAAGTTACAGCAGTTAAGGAAATTAAGTTAAATGACTTAACTAATATCCGATTAACTCATGTTTTAATGTTTAAATGCTAAGAGGCACATTCGTGGGTTTGCCTTAAGGAAAATCGCGAATGAACAAAAAACACATTTTTAGGGTATTTCTAAGAATTTTCAGACTTTGGTGTCTTCTAGAAAGTTTTAGCTAACTGAAATACCTTTCCAACGGTGCAGAAATGAGGTCAAACGGAGTTACAAAACTCAAGATATGGGTCCTCCAAGATAGATTTTTTTTTCAGTGACTTTCAATGACTTTCATGAAGGGCCGTCATGCGACGGAAACATGGGAAAGTGGTCACAGGTAGAGATGTGTCATTTTGAGCTATAACAAATACTCTTTCAGCAAACTTTGATCAGTATAGCCATGAAATGGTACATTGAACTTGCACAACATTCGTTTGTGGATTTTGGCTCATTGGCAACTTTATTTCTTATGCAATTTCAGCTTCCTATCCATTATGAAATGGGCACTAATCTCTTAACTTCTCTGTGACAGAACACCTCCACCCACATATCCGATCATATCCATGAGTGGAGAAGGTGGAGAAGATTTATTAAGGCTCCTATTCTGGATTAGTTATTAGCTGATTGGTTTACTAAATCTTTGTTTCCTCTGATTGCCAAAGATATGGCTATGGGCAGTGTCTTTACTGAAGATAAATCCATTAGTCGAGCCCAATATCTAAACTTGGTCTATTCTAAGTCCAGAACTTTGTATGAATTAATTCCTCAAGCTCCTCACCCAAGCACCGATCCTGCAAAGCCACCAGCAGAAGTCCCTATTGATGGGACTGTTGGTTCAATCCAGTCCCCATTAGCAACAAACCCTGCCAAACAACCCCAGACTTCCACCCCTACTCCTTCAACTCCCAAGGTTTCTGCCTAGGTCAATTCTATTCAGAGTATTCAAACACCCAGCAACAATAAAAAGAAAGGTAAAACTAAAAACAAAAAAACCTGGAAACCAACAGGAGAGTCCAAAACCAGCCACCAACGATAATGATAAAGGGAAAAGAAAAGCAAAATATCCACGTCTACTATGTGGAGGTGACCATTTCACAAAAGAGTGTCCCTGTTGGGACAAAATCACCCAATTTTTGAAAACTAATCCCGCACCTGCAGTTCTCACGGATCATTTTCCCTCTCAACAACAACTGATATACCACATGTCTAATCAGGGAAACTCTAGTTCTTCAGAGGAAATTTGCATGATGTCCTCAGATACTATTAGTTTTCAAACTCAAAGTCAGAGTTATGACAAACCCACAGACAAGAAAGAAGACAATTCTTCTTCAGGGAAAGCTCCCTCCATTGGTTCTCTCGACTCCTCGTCTACTGTCCCCCTAACCATCGAGAAGCCTACTCTCGACATGGTTTTGCATCCACCCAAGAGTACTCTTAGGAAGCCTATTTTTAACCCTAATGCCTAAGATGCTCAATTTTATAATGTATTTGAAGATATCGCTCAGGCACCATGTGCGATGTATACCTTGGAAGTGCTCCAAAGTTGTCCTACACAATGCAAAAACTTCTTAATTGCGTTAGGAGATTTAGACCTGGACAATACTAATTTGATTCATTTCAATGTCAAGAACTATAAGTCTAGAATACCTCACAAACTTCCTTCCAAATCATCACGAAAGTAGTCAGAAAGAATGTCTGTAGAACTGTCTTAGACGAAGGAGCTTCAACTTCAGTTTTGTCCCTGTCTTGTTGTAAATCTATCGGCTCTCCCGAGCTTGTAACATCACCTACGACTCTGAAAGCCTTTGATGGACGAGGTTTCCAGAACCACGGTCTCATATTAGCCCTTGCAGTCGAGCTTGGGGGAAAAACTGTTTCTATTCAAGTAGAAGTAGTAGACTCCCCGTTAGATTACAACCTCCTTCTAGGAAAAAAATGGTTTTACACCATGACTGTTGTCACTTCGACGGTATTTTGCACTGTCTAATTTCAAATCTAGGGAGAATTGTCACCATTGATCAGCTTGATTTCTGTACATTGGATGTTACTACCTCTACAGATAATAACATCCCTATGTTAGGCCAGTCCCCTCCTCCTTACCAGTCGATTGGGGTAGGCATGTTGAAGGATTCGTCCCTTATGGGGATTTTTCCGTCCACTCCTCCTAACACAGACATAGTGACAGTAAATATGATTGCGTCATTTGATAATGATCCAAAGGGAAAAAAAAATGTTGAGTCGGCATGAAGAAATGTACAACATCATTCAAACCCTTTCTAATGATCACACTGATGAACTTCATATGGTGACTTCGTACCCTTACCACCTGCCCTACTGGTTAGAACCATCTCTTCCTATTTTGGCTTATCTCTCTGAGTCTTTTTCTTTCAACGAGTCCATTATGGAGATCATGAGTATGAATGAGCCTATCTGGCAAGATCACCATCATAGATCCTTGTTCCTCCCCAACACCAATTTGGTAGACCATGACTTTGCATCCCTATTTTCAACTGATATTGTCAACACACCTCAAAGTCCTATATTGTTGCAAGACACAGATTCCAAAGGAAACCTATGCAACATTACTCAGTCAAATCTGATCGACATATTAGCCAAGCCTGGTACCATTGAGCATGTTCATGTTGGGAATAACTACTCAACAGAAGAATCTAAAGCATACAAGGCACTTTTCAAATAATTCTGTGATATTTTTGCTTGGTCTTATGAAGAAATGTTGGGGATAGACCCATCCATTGTGGTCCATGAAATTAAAATCTATTCCACTGCTAAACCTGTCATAGAAAAACTAAGGTAAGTCCATCCACGGAAGGCCGTAACTATTAAAGCTGAAATAGAGAAACTTCTCAAAGCTGGGTTTATTTATCCCGTACCCCTGATGGAATGAGTATCGAACGTTGTCCCTGTCAATAAAAAGTAGGGCACCATTAGAGTCTATATTGATTTAAGAGATTGGAACAAAGCTTGTCCCAAAGACAACTTTCCTACTCCACATATCGACCAGATTATCGACAACTGTGCCAGAAGTGTCATCTTCTCATTCGTGGATGGATTTTCTAGTTATAATTAGATTGAGATATTACCCACTGATCAACACAAGATGGCATTCATTTTCCCATGGGGAACCTTTGCATATAAGAAGTTACCATTTGGCTTAAAAAATGATGGAGCCACTTTCCAACGTGCTATGTCCTATGCGTTTCATGATATAAAAAATATTGTTGAACCATACCTTGACGACCTCCATGCTCATTCACAACGATGGGAGGACCACCCTGGTCATCTTAGAGACATTTTCCTAAGATGACGTCATTATAATATATAGCTCAGTCCGCATAAATGTGTTTTTCGAGTTGAGACAGGACGCTTGTTAGTTTTTGTGGTCTCTAAGGATGGCATCTAGATAGACCCATTGAAAATTGCTGCCATTTTAGCTCTACCATCCCCAACCAATTTTCTCGAACTCCAAATTTTACAAGGGAATGCAAACTTTCTCTGTCGTTTCGTGTGCAATTTTTCAGATAAAACCCACGGTTATATGCGTCTCCTTAAGAAGGACACTCTGTTCTTTTGGGATGACCAAGCCCAACGAGCCTTTGATAATCTCAAACACGCTCTGACTCATTCACCCATGATACATGCCCCATATTATTCAAAATACTTTCTTTTATATATTGCTACCTCTACTACTACCATCGCTATGGTCTTGGTGCAGGAAAATCATGACGGTCAGGAGCACGTGATTTTCTATGCTAGTAAGAATCTTATGGATTCTGAAACCCAATATTCACATGTGGAGAAATTAGTATCGGCCATGGTCATTGTTGTTAAAAAAATTTGTCACTACATTTTGCTCCGCACAACCACTGTATTGGCAGACCAAAACCCTATGTATTACATCCTGACTCGTCAGGCGCTTGGAGGCAAGTACTCCCGATGGATAGTCATACTACAAGAGTTTGATCTGGAATTTTCTAAAGCCACATCAAAGAAATTCTTGGTCTTTTCCAAGCTCATGTGTGATCTTCCCTATGCTTCGATGGAATCTGAGCCTAGTGATTCATTTCCGGATGAATTTCTGTTCTTGATAAGCACTATTGACCCATGGTATGGAGATTTGCTCATTTATCTCCAAACACAAATATTTCAGTCAAATCTATCCCGTGACAATCGCTTCCATATCCATCACCACGCAAAATACTACCTCATCTTGAATGACACTTTGTATAGACGTAGGATCGATTCTATTCTCCGGCGATGCCTCACCCATGAGGAAGCTGAACAAGTGTTGAATGATTGCCACTCTAGAGCATGTGGTGGTCATTTATCTGGGATGGCTACAACCCAGAAAATCCTTTGCGCTATCTATTTCTAACCTTTAGTCTTTAAAGATTGTCATGAGGCTATCAAGAAATGCCCACCTTGTCAACATTTTTATCTGAAAAAGTGCACTCATCCTGCTCTGCTACACCCAGTCATTGTTGTTGGCCCATTTTCCAAATGGGGGATTTATTATATGCATTGTAATCCTAACCTCATCCGGGAGGCATGGTTACATCATCGTAGCTATTGACTATTTTACAAAGTGGGTTGAGGCTATGCCTACATATGCAGGATATGGTAAGACTGTCGCTCTTTTCCTAATCAATCATGTGATAGCTAGATTCGAAGTCCCGCAGTCCATAGTTATTGATCACAGATCACATTTTTGTAATCAAATGATGGAGGAACTAAGCACCAAGCTAGGTTTTCTCCATGAAAACTCTACACCTTATTATCCGCAAGCTAATGGTCAGGTAGAGGCCATTAACAAAGTTTTTAAAACAATGCTTTGTCGAATGGTTGGAGACCATAAATACAACTAGCACCATATCCTTTTCTTCACTCTTTGGGCTTACAGGACTTCGGTGAAAACAACTACTGGTTTCACACCTTTTCAGCTTGTCTATGGACTCGAAGTTGTCTTGCTGATTCAATGTCAGATTCCATCCTTGAAAATTTCCATCGAACTTCTCCCAGAAACTTCCACAGAGGAAGAGAGATTTTTATACTTGAACAACCTTGATGAAACTAGGAGAGATGTTGCCTTGGCTAATGAGGCACATAAGAAATGCTTCAAGGAGTAGTATGATAAATCCATCCAACCTCGTGCCTTTAACGAGGGTGACCTAGTTTTGACTTACGATCAAAGATATGACAAACTAGGGAAAGGAAAGTTCAAATCCATGTGGTATGGTCCTTTCCTTATTTCTAAAGTTTTAGATAAAGGGGCCTACAAGCTCATAGAATACGATGGAATCCCTTTAGGGTAGCCTTGCAATGGGTTGTACCTAAAGAGGTACTATGCCTATATCTCTCTTGGATAGTATCTTGTATATATGTATATTGCTTGACTTTCAGTGTTCTTAAGTATTTTCAATATGGTTTTGAGTTTAGTGTCTGTATCTATTTATACCATGTTTTGGTCATGCAGAGCAGATATATTTCTATGGCTTCGCTGATGGTGCTTGCCGCCACACCTTGAATATTGCCTCAGCTGCTTGGGTTCTCTATTCCCCAGCTTATGATTTGGTCAGTTTAGGAGCGGTTTGTACTGGTCTTGCTACCAACAATATCGCCGAGTATCGAGCAGTCATAGGTCTTCTAACTAAAGCTGCCTCCCAAGATGTTTCCAATTTGGTAGTCTTGATGGACTCACAACTAGTGGTTTGTCATCTAAACCATGTTTATACCATTAGGAATCCTGTGCTTCTCCATCTCTTCCAGAGGGTACGCTTGTTAGAAAGGTCATTTGAAACTATCACCTATAGGTATATCCCTAGGGAACATAATGTAGTTGCTGACTCATTGGATAATTACATCCTATATTGGCATATTGCCCATTCATGACATGAAAATCACACTTGGTTCAATGTAAATAAACAATTAAAGACACATAAAACTCATATAAAATGCATTCACCATTTGAGACATATAAACACCAGGTAAAAGTCTGTATATATATATATATATATATATATATATATATATATATGAATATGTTTTACAAAAAATAGGTCATGAGACATCATCTAAAGCACGTAGGATTTCAGGTAAAAATCACCATACAAAATCCTAAAGCTATAAGCTTTTAGTGGATACATCATGCACAAATCGTCTAATGATGCTTGTGGTAACACATCACTGACCGGGCTACTCTATGTAGCAGTATGCTAAAATGACCCGGTACTCCTGCTGTAGGCCTCTGATACCTCAGAGGGAGGTCATCAATGGAAGCATCAAGGATGTCTAGGGTCAACCTCTCTAGGTTTTCCTCTAACTCCTTGGTCACATCATCACCCTACGGTACGAAATGGGCTCCGAATTGTTTATCCAATGGGGAAGCTCCCCCAGGTCATGCTGCTCCGACGTCTACATGAAAATATTCAAGTCTCATTACTTAACATAAAAAAAATAAAACATCAAAAACATAAAAATATTATTTGCATTTTAGGGTCTTTTTGCTTCTTACCAATGTCACCCCACTGTCCACCAGGTGGGAGTGGTAGGTCAGGGTCACTGCTGAAGTCAGTGCCCACATATGCATAATCCTCCACCATGAGGAGCTGATCTCTCAACCATCGAAAGAATAGGTCACTGAAATTTACCTTCCCCATGCCCACTCCAATATGGGCCATAATCCAGACCCACCTCTACATGTGAGGGTCCCACGCTCTCAGCTCTGTAAAGACCACCTGGGGTCTCATCTGTCAAACCTGCTCGAAGAAGAAGCAAGCTAGAATGGAACCGAAACAAAATTTCTTAAGTTCCCTCTACCGACATTTGGTCAGCTGATCCTTGAAGATTGGAAGTAGGAATTTTTCCTAGTTAAAGACTATAGGCGCCATGGCCTCTACGACATAGAGCATATGTTCTCTAGATGCCTAGTGCACTCCTTGGCTTCTTGCCACTTTTTGCATGGTAAACAATACATTCCATATAGGTTCATCCATCACTACTTTTATGGGGATTTTCTTCCCCGATGTCCTTGTCCCAGGAATATAGTGACGGTCTATCAACTCCTATGTAGTAATGTCCCCCCGATGGGAACAAGTAAGCAATATGGGAGCACCCCATCTTGAAAGGCCAGTTAAGAAGTAGATGTCATCTACCTCAACTATCAAAATATGAGCACCAACTTCGAAATATTATTTCTCCAAATTCCACATTCGGAGTATATGCTCTAACAATCGCTCATGCGATACCATATTGGGTGTACAAAAGAATTTTAAGAGTCTGCAGTCTCTCAATTCCGCTGTGCAACCTGCATTTCATTCAGCGAAAGTGTCATCATTATCATGCTGTCTCTCTTTTCATATGACCATTTTTTATTAGCAAGAACCTGCCAAAAACAATCACAAGACTTGTTATAATCATTCTTAATCATCCAAATCAATTGAAATGAGCTAGTTTTTCTTATGTGGCTATTTTTATTTCTCCATAGCCGGCACCTCCTGTGTCCCATTGAGGATAGGCGGTGGCACCTCCTGTGCACTATGTTTTCAGCATGGTTCTAGCAAGGTACCATTTATCCCACAAGGGATAAGAGCGGTGCCTTCTCCCATGATTTTAGGGCTTGCCATATAAGTCCAAAACAAAATTAAAAATCAAAATTGAAGACATAAGATGAAAGAGTAGGGTCTAGGCTATTCCCTAGAACTGGCGGTGCTTGAATCCAATGGTGGAAGCTCCCGATATCAACAACTGAAAATATGGCCAAGAAAATGCTCCAAATGCTCTCCACTATGGGTAAATAGTAAAATCTTTTGATTTTTCACTATTTACATGACTTTTATACACATTTTTGGGTTTGACATCTTATAGTTTTGTTTTAAAATCATTTATTACTCAAAATCTATCAGTCGTAATCCCTTAATGTTAGTTATTGGCACATTTAACAATTTTTTTTGAGTCGTTGTAAGATAGAAGACCAACATCAGTAAAGTTTTGGGAGTTCATTTTTTACTTTTTAGTACTACCATAAAATGGAAAAAATCTTTAAACGTTTATTGCGACACTTTGGTCATGCTCTCGAAACTTGGTATCAAAGGTTCAAGTCCATTTCTGATTCTTTTTAGGATCGTAAAATATCTCATTGTGAAAAGAGACCTAATGGAGTCTTCTTTAAACTCTTTTCGGTCTCCTTAAATATGAAAATATTGTCGAGTGATCTTGTCTTCTTCATGCTCATTAATTCATTTGAAGAGTCATCTCTTTGATGGTAGGTTATCTCTTTTCCAGTTCAGATAGACTATTTATGAAAAAGGAACACTCCAGCCAATCATGATTGGAAGAGTTCTCTAAGGAATTATTTTATACTTTTTCAGGCCTTAGGGACTAAATCATACGAAAAAGGACCCTTTGGAGTCTTCTTCCATGGTCGTTTAGACTCTCTAAACATGAACGATAGCAAGTTTTCTTTCATTGGACTTGTTAAATTAAACATTGAGAGACCCCTTTTTGGGAACGAACCCCTCCTCTCTCAGGTTCATAAAACATATGAGTTTGGACTTGTCTTCAGATGAACTATACCGAGTGTTTGTTACCCTCTTTGAACTCATAAAACCGAAAAAGAGTCACTCATCAATCATGATGGGGGAAATGGGAAGGGAATCATTTTTTAAATAAATGGCATTAGTTTGTCATTACCTTTGAACATGGCACTTCTCTACATATCATTTCAGTCAATTGGGTATTCAGTTGATCTCCATGACAATTCACTTTCATGGGTCATGCCACTCCTTTGAGTCTTTCAAAAGAATGCATTTTCCACCGTCGCACTGTGTGTTTGTCTCATTTAGTCATGCTGCTAAGTCTTTTGTTGTGCCGCTCGATGTTCAAAGGGAAGTTGAAAAAGTTTACCTTTGCAGTCAAAGAATTCTCTGTGTCTGTGCTTTTGAGTCAGTCTTATGGTTACTACATTCAAACCATTCCATAACTATGTTCTAAGTTTCATGTCGTCGATGTGGGACTCATCATGGCCTTCCTTCGACGGGACTATTCCCATCGACATCAGCTCATCATCCGAGAAATAGTCTTAGAAACAAAGCTTAGTACCTTGAGATCTGTATGCCTTAATTACAGATTCTCTCACTCTCAACATAGGTTCACATCATTGATCTTTGATCAATAGAATCGACTGGGTGTTAGACATCAAAGACATCTATTCACACTTAGTAGATTGTACCAGGGTACCTTGGGAATCATTGACATCAATGGTGATCTCCCTCACACTTGTTAATAGTTCACATCATTGGTCGGTAATCAAGTAGTTTCTACCATGTTCGACTTCAGATCATTTTAATCACATGGATAGAATCGTACTTTGTGGAAGACGAGACGAAGACCCTAGGTAGTTTTTTAGCGCTCATTGCTTTCCCTAGGTTGTGATGGAGTTTTGTGTATCGAGCATGGATCCACATTTGTATGGTTGTGGCTATGCTCAAATTTGTGTCTGTATAACATAGATCTATGTTGTATGTCCGGTAGCTATGTCCAATTTTGAGTCCTCTATCACATGGATCTACGTTGTATTCTAGTAGCCATGCTTGTTTATTCCTCTCATGGATCTGCCTTGTATTGGTTCACAGCCATGAGTTGGTTACATATGTCTATGAGTAAAAAATATTGATGTACGATGAATGCCTATTGGATGACATTCTCTGACGGAGCTGACATTTTCACCTCGAAGTGACAACTTGTTCTCTCAAAGCTCTCTCTTCTTGTCTCCCTCTAAGCCTCATGCGTTGGGGGGCATTCTATTATACCTAAATCCTGTCACCATCATGTGATGAGATCGTTAACTCCTATGTTTTCCCCTAATCCCAACACTTGGAGTGGAAACTTGCTTTGTTTGTCAATTCTACTTGAAAAAACCTAGCACCGTGCTTTCCTTGTGGCCCATGAGCGGTACCTAGCTCAGCATTTCCTGTATCCTATTTTCAAGAAGCGGTGCCACTGCCTATGGTCTTTGGTCCAAAAGTGTTTCTCATCTAAACCGCTTTGTCATAAGAGAAGAAAAGAGGTGCCCTAGTAAAATGGGAAAAAGAGAAGTTTCTCGAGGCTTCTAGATCATGAGCCTCGTGTCCTCCCTTATCTCTATCATTGTGGGTTAGTTTGAGCTCAAGATCCCCCTTGGTAGGATCTTGGAGACACCTCACCCACAATTCTCTCAACTATTCCTATCCATTGAGCCTTATAAATACAAGCTCATGTCCATAGTTGAGGGGGAGAAATATAGAGGTATTGTTATGTTGTTGGATTGACCACTTAGCCCAAGTCATTGGAGAGCATAGAGAGCAAAGTTGGAGCT
This sequence comes from Pseudotsuga menziesii, assembly GCA_001517045.1. Lineage (NCBI taxonomy): Eukaryota > Viridiplantae > Streptophyta > Pinopsida > Pinales > Pinaceae > Pseudotsuga > Pseudotsuga menziesii. The sequence goes on from LPNX010200293.1 coordinate 246,425, forward strand.
TATGGGGATGAAGTGTTTGTCTCATGGAGGTGATTGTTGACACTAAGGCAACGGTTGTAAGATTATCCATACATTCTTAATGTAAAGATGATTTATGTCCCACATTACTATTGTTTTTATTTCACATGTACATGTTTTTAGATTCCTTAGTCACTAACATGGATAAGTAGATGATTTTCTGGTAGCTTTGATGTGTTTGCATGTTGATCTATTTGTAGGTACACATGTTCACAATCAAAGCAGTATTCTAGGTGTCTATGACATTCAGGGAATGTCTTCATCCTTTGTCGTTCACTCATTTGTTTTGGATCTGAACCATTTTGACCAGAGGAATAGCTTCTGTCTGCAGAAGGTGCAATATTCCTTATTACAAATAACATATTTCCAACAAGGGTGATTAGAATATGCTCACCATGAGCCTTATAGAATGTTCCAATGAGACACCATTTTTTTGGACTATAATTCTTATGAAATATTCCCATAATGGTAGTATGGGAAAATCTCAACAATGTTTAATAACATGCTTGAGCATAATGTTGTCTCATGGAATGTCATGATTTGTGATTACATGTAAAGTGGGAAAATCAAGGAGGCTCCCAAATTGTTTAAAATGATGCCATAATGGAGATATGCATCGTTTCAAGAATGGAGAGATGTTATTACATTGGTCTTGTTGTTTCTTTATGTAGACCTAATAGATACTTGGAGTGGCTTTGACATACCAGTTACAATTACCAACACAAATTTTCAAAAGGTGAGGGAGTTCCATCATGGTAACTTTTAAGATTATCATCTAAGACATGACTAGTAAGGAATTTGAGGGAGTAAAAGAATCTAATATGGTATTAATGTGTCAAGGAAAAGGAACAAATAAAACAATGGCCATTTACAAGGTGGGAGGACACATTAATTAAACTCAAAACCTCACACATCCAAATATGCCATGTAAGTAACAAGAATTTTTCTGCATCAACCTTACCTTAGTCCATTTTGTCTCTAGGGATCATGCGACATTAATAGGCCTATGTCCACCACACAAGACCTATAATGGGAATATTTATCATGTAAGTGGAATACAATGTTCATTTCAAGTTTGGCACACTAAGGATGGCTCTCAGTTTCTAGTTCATGTTATAGGGTAAACAGACAAAGTCCTAGGCCATAATATTTTCCTCAAGGGATCGGGGCCCGCACATGGGACCCTATTGGAATTTATCCCTTTGTCCCATGTTCATACCTTATTTGTATGACAACAAATCCCAAGATATTGGCTCGATAGAGAAGGGATCAGTCGACAGCACCTGCGATGCAAATGCAGTCTCACATGAGATATCTCTTATGGGTAACCGCCAGAACAAGGTTTTCATAGTTAGGTGGGGATTTCTCCTCTCCCATCACCTTACCAATTCCCTTGAACTAATCCATTGGATGTGTTACTTATATTTATTATGCACATTCAATATATTACTCTACTTAGCCATTGATATAGATTATGACAATCAATACAATGCTTTATTAGCGATTCCAACTAGAAACAGTGTGACAGATGCATATACGGACTATTAATAAGTAAATATATAAAAAGGTATTCACAACATACATTCATGAAACATAAATACATTCATCAAATACACATCGACGCAATATTTAATGTGGAAACTCAACCAGGAAAAACCATAAATTTTCTCTTCATCTAGCACGAGAAATATATGCACCTATCATCTACACACTTAGTTTGTAGACTCTGTTCTAGAAATTCTTCTACACTCTCTACATACTTCCCTCTCCTCTCATGCTCTCTAGTCATATAAATTTGAATTTTTCTCTCCTTCACTCTACTGTCAATCCACACACAACCTAGATCGACTCACTCTTCTCTATGACTCTACTATCGATCCACACATATCCTGGATCGATTAACTCTTCTCTACTACTCTACTATTGATCTACACACAACTTGGATCGACTAACTCTTATATACGAATCTACTATTAAACACAGACTAACCAGGAAGCAACAGACAAAAATGACTGATAGACTAGGAAGGAACATAATCCAACCCTCCACACAGCTTGGGTTCTTCCTTTTATAGACTCTTTACATGTCATTATGAACCGATTTCATTCTGTTAGCCCATAGGTTGTCATTCATATATGCATAAATTCATGTTAGAAATGTCAATAGAAACTATCGAACCAAAATACAAAGATTCTTTTATTCCCTAAAGCACGTGTGTCTCTAGCCAAATTATTACCCATGATCTCTTGAGTTGTCCTTTTCAGTTGTTGCATGCCGTCTATCATGGTTCCTTCCATCGCGGCTAATATCATCGCATATTTACCTTATGTCATGGACTTATTCCTTCATAGTTTTTTTTTACATATTCCCTTCTACCACTACTTCTTATTCCTTATCTCTTCCTTCGTCACAAATTTCTTTGTTGCACGACCAGACTCTTTATATTTTGAGCTGAATTCTTCCTATATTATCATAGGGCCAACAAGCCCCCAACACTCACATGTGGCTTGTCTTGATCCACATTGTGATAATCCAAAGATTTTGTAGTTGTGACGACTTTGCTTTGAAAATATTGAAATATATTCATTATCTCCTCTGTCTCTCAGCGCACATCCTCTTCTTCCTTCTGCAAGTTTTCTAGAAGGTCGGAACTGATGTGTTCCAACATTACAAGTCCTGTGGCCTCTATTGCTCATCGCACCTTTTGATGTACAATATGAATGATTCTTATAATTCTTTCTGCTTCGGCCTACAACTATGGGACTTTGTTAGTACTCTATTGTTGTTGAGTTTGCAGTGCTACGAACTGTTGTTGAAGTTTCTTCATTTTAGTAGCCTTATCCATTTTCTTAGCTAAGGGAAACTTCTTCATTTTATTCTTTAGCTAAGTTTATTCTGTCTCAGATGTACATAGATTCTCTATGAATTTTTCTAGCTCTGCATCCTTTATCAATGCTTCCTAAGTCTGAGAAACTTGTTCGAACACCTTGGCACACAGTGCCTTTACCTCTTCTATCTTATTCATAGCTTTTACTGTTTTTTTCCTTCTTTGTTCCAGCACCTGTAGGGGTATGCTAGGTTTTACCTTTGCTTCTAATTCTACACCATTTTTAAGAAGGTCCTCTACAATTTCTCTAAGTCAGATCACCTTGGCCTCTGTGAACATTTATTTTGTTATTCCTTCATCTGAAAAATTGGTGCAAGTAAGTGCTACAACATTGTCTAGTATGTGTCTATTCTCTTCCCAAGTTTTATCTTTTTGTTCCACTTATTTTATTGTTTTCTTCATTTTATTAAAAATGTTATTCTATACCCTCGTCTTTTTTATTATTATCAATCCACCTTCTCTCACCTTCATTTTTGTGACTACGACATTCTGCATTTCATAAACTTCATACAACTACATCTGCAAAAAATCTATTGTCACATGGCCCAAGATCTTGGCCATAGTATTCAACTATGTTGTGGCCAATTCAAGTGCTTCTCCCACTAGTTGAGTCTTTATGGGTGGAATTGGTATTGATACATTGCTTGGTCTCTCTTCTAATGGGATAGGTGAGTCTTGCAACTCTATCGGTGCAAGTTTGTAGTCAACCGTGACCCCCTGTAATTCTTGTATAGATTTGTAGAGTGTTTGTGGCAGATATGTAATACTTACTTTGATCTATTCTTGGTTATCTTCTACTTTATTCAAGATTTATGTCACAACTTCTACCATAGCCTCTATCAGAAGGGTAAAATATTCACCATCAAGGCCGAAAGTGCCTGTAGTTTTATCAACCTTTCTTTTCTTCCACCTTGTCTTAGGTTTCTCTTATTCAGTCTTATTCCTCTTCTATCCTTATACTAGGTTTGTCGAGGTTGTACTTGAGATATTCTGGTTATGGTTGGGATGTTGTGTGTTTGACGGTGGTGGGTCCCCTCCCTGTTCACCATCCTTTTGCATTTTTGGGTCGGCCTATCGTAGTTATTTCTTGGCATCTAGTATGTCATCTCTGACCGAAACTCGCCATTCTTCTGACCAATCTTGGGTAGTGGTCTTGAATTCTTCTTCTAACAATAGAAATTGGGTCTCCAACCATTTTCATTGTGGATATTGTCACGGTTGAAAAAATATATGATGTGGCCCAATTATAAATTTAATGATGTTTTGAAACCATTGAATGATTTCGTCTGTAACTCTTGCTTATTTATTTACTTGATATCATATGGCCTCTCTATGTCTAAATAATTGTACATTGTTTAATCTATGTTGGTCCTTCTTATCTTACTCGTACCAAATATTCTGGTATCGAGCTCCTTGATAGCACACTAGTATGCCTACCACTTGGTATTTTCTTGGTTTCAACCATCCAATAAATGAAATCAAAATGATTAGCCAGGAGTAATGGAATACATTACCTTTTTCCCGTGACTCTTCTACATCTACTAGTAACTCATTCAATAGATAATGTGACTAATTCAGTTGAGCTCCCTTCACATAGAGTTGACTAGTTGTGATTGTACCCGTAGTACATTGGTTCAGTCACATATTCTACAATAATTTGGTAGCTAACACCTTTTCAAAAAACCGAACAGTATGGTCATTGATGGAGATGATTAAGAAACCTCTAGTATCCCTAGAAAATTCATACTTGTCTTTCATCTTGTTCATTAGTATAATGTCCTGGTATTTCTTGAAAAACAGCATTGGGACCATGCCTGCAAGTGGTAGTCATGTAATTACTACTATGATTTTAACATCTACATAAAGTTTCTTGTAGAGCCATAGGAAACCACCCTGGAATGATACCAATAACTGCTTGACACATGCATTTAATTCTACACTTTGGTCAAAATGCAACATATACATCAATGATAGTGGACCTTCTTGGTCTAGTCCTGTTTCCCATTCCATCAGATCTAGGTGCTTCAATCCATCTGATGTGTCCTGTGTAACCACCATGAAAATTTTCAGGTCCAAATATCGTTGTTTCCATGTTCCGTGATACACGAAGGTCAAATTCTGAAGCTTTGGTAGAATGTTTTGCGACATTGAAATTCCTTCTGGCACAACTTGCATTTGCAGTGGGTAGTGTGCATTCTACAAAATTTTAATATTTGGAGCATTAGATCGTCTTGGTGTGACATATGGTATCATAGTCGCATATCCTAATTCTTCCTCCTCCTCTTCCTCCTATGGTGATGGTGGTGGTGCTACTTTCTTATTTCGTCTTCCTAAATGTTTCCCCCTTGTTGTACTAGATGAACCCAGTGGGTTTGGTTATAACTTGACTGAAGAGCTAGTGGAGATTCTTTAGCAACCACATACTGTGGTGGGACATATCCTGTAGTTTCTTCCATGATAACTATAGTCACGACCTCAGATTCAGCAATTATGCTTGCAATGTAAATCGAAATAACCATGTTATGTGGAAAACTCACCTCGAATCTTATAGTTGCAGACAATAATTTCTCTTCTTGAATACAAAATAATGAAATGAAGCTTGGGCACGAAACTTGATAACGTCTACACGTTCAATCAGTCAATCCTTCACATGTGCATACAATTAATAGAAAGGTAGCTTTCATTTTTGTCACATGGGTAATTGTCTGCATGATTACAAGGAAAATGCCACTTTCTTGTCACATCAATGGTAGTTATGTTGCAATAATGAATGAAGTGACCCACAAAGTACGCTGCCAAAATATCTTGGGATTTTCAAATTAGTGATGGCCAACTGTCATTTTTATGACTTAAATTCATCTTGTGACAATGTCACTGTTCCTGTGACTGATATCCACCCTTCGACAGTTTCCTTTTATTGTAACAGATGGGTTTTCTTTTCCTTCATTTCCAGAATGGCGGCAGACACAGAGTTAGTGACAATTTTCCTATGCTTGCAACATACTATAAATCTACAACGACCTCTGATTTTTCTTTCCGATAGTTGATTTCATGTGATTACAACACAATGTTTCGGAGTTTTTTTTTTTTCATTCAACCAAGTCACAGCTAGCCTGATAAGGCTTTAGTCAACTTTCATTTACCAATCCTCTAATAGGTGTTCCATATAAGTTTTTCAACTACACAATGCCTCCCTTAGTAATATGTGTGACAATATACGACCCTAGCCAATGCGTTTTAGATTACCCGAATGCTTGAATAATTTTCTATCATACAAAAGCACAATTGCTCTAACCTAAAATTGCTTGTTCTTAATGTGGAAATGGTGTAATACATTCTATCATTATTACTTAAAGTTTTGATGATATCCTGCAGCAAAATGATCTTCTTTTAGCTGTATCATCTACGACAGTATTTGCTTGACAACACCAACATCTTTCATCTTCATGATCACAACAATCCTTTGGATGGGTACAATGTACTCCATGGGAATCACAACTTCTTATCCATATACCAGATGAAATGGAGTTTGGCCTGTCAACTTCTTATAGTTCCTGTGATATTCCCACAATATTGCATAAATTTTCTGATCCCATTCATCTCTTTGGAGATTGAAAATATTTTTTAATGTGTTCTCTAGGATTTTGTTAAATGCCTCAACAACACCATTCTCCCGAGGGTGATATGACATTGCATTTCTATGCTATATATGGAATTATTCCATCAATTCCTCAATCAACTGGTTGAAAAAGTGTGTTCCTTGGTCGCTTATCAGAATCTTCAGGAAACCAAATCTAGTCACAACATTTTCAAATAAACATTTAGTAGCAGTCGCAGCAGTACAATATTTTACTAGCACTACTTCAACCCATCTAGTTAGGTAGTCACTGACAATAATTATACATCTAGCACCTGTGCGCTTTCTTGTTGGACTAATAGGGCCCACAAAATCAATAACCCATTTATTGAATGTTTGTAGATTTATTTGTGGTACAAATGGAATTTCATCTCGTTATGATGAATTTACAGTTCTTTGACAAACATCATAGTTGTGACAGTATTCTCAGGTATCCTTATGCATGGTGGGCCACCAAACTTCCACTTGTAATATCTTATGCACTGTATCATTTCCAAAAAAATGTCCTCTTGTGAGACTAGCATGTGCTTCATTTAGTATCATTGATCATTTGTGTTCCAAGACTTATCAGCGAAGACTATCATCAAGTCCCATTTTAAATAATTGTCCAATGATCACTTGGAAGTCTGTAGCTCACACAAATAACTATTTATTTTGTGCAGTAGTAAATTCAGCTGGTGCATAACCTGTATTAAAAAATTGTATGATGTCTATGTATTGATCATCAAACACTATTATTGCAAATAGTTGTGAATCCGGGATACTATCGTCGAGGTTACCAAGTTCGCTACCACTTTCAATCCTTGATAGATGGTCTGGTCCTGAATTTAGTTGATTGGGTTTAACAATGACTTCAAAGTCAAATTCATGAATAAGTATAAGACATCGACAAATATTCCCCCCAAAACTAGCTTATTAACCATGTATTTCAATGCTGAGTGATATATGTACATCTTAACATGTCCACCCAGCAAGTAGTGTTTGAATTTCTACATAGCATATACCATAGCTAATCCTTCTCTTTTCGTTGTTGTATATTTTTTCTCTATTGTTGACATTTTATGCTAGCAAAGACAATAGGATGATCAATCGACCCTTCACCAAGTTGCGCTAGTACCACATCGAGCGTGACAGACAACGCATTAACATGTACATGAAATGCCTTTTTCTAGTCTATAAATACAAGTATGGGTGTTGTAACCATATTTTTATTTAAAGTGTCTAGACTCTCTTTCCAACTTTCTATCCATTGGAACTTAACATATTTATTCAATAATTTATCCATCGGAGAAGTCACCTCTGCATATCCTTTGACAAATTCTTTGTAGTATCCTGTATCTCCTAATGTAGATCTTAATTTCTTTATTGTTGTAGGTGGTGGTAGGTCGACGATAATCATCATTTTGGAAGGGTCGACTAAGATACCATCATGACAAAATACATGGCCCAATAGAATTCCAAACAGGGAAAAAAGGATATATTCAATAAAATTTGATATTGGTGACATCGTTCCAACATCATCATGAGGCTCTCAATATAATCCTTAATGATCCCAAATACTTTCCAATCGCTGAATTAGACCTCACAAGTTTTATGAATCAAATCTTTGAAGGAAACCACTACTATTCTAGAAAAAATAGCAGGAGTATTTTTGAGTCCAAAGGGAATTACCGTGTATTGGAAACAACCCCACTTAGTTGCAACTGTTATCTGATGTCGGTCTTCCTTTTTTATTATAATATGATGGTATCTAGAGAAACCATCAATGAATGAGTAAATTTCTTGAACCTCGACACTTTCCAGTACCTAATATGTAAATGGAGTAAAAAATGGGTCATGTAAACAAGCATCCTTCAATTTTCTTAGGTCAATTCAAATCCAAACTTCACCAGTAGTCTTTTTGTCTTGCAATAATATCAAGTTGATCCATTCTGATTCTTTTACAGGTTCTATGATACCTGCATCTACTATTTGGTCCATCTCTACCTTGACTTTTTCTTTATACAACGGATTCAATTCATATGTTCACTACTTGATAGGTTTTGGGTCAAGTTTTAGAGGTATATTCATGTGTCTGATAATCCTTTCATTTTTTATAATTTCATAGGGAACATATATTGAAAATCATTCATAGATTTGTAATTTTCCCAACATTCTCATCATCCCAATAATCTCCAATATTGGAAAAGTTTGGATTCTTCGGGGTTCCAATATTTACTTTCTTCATTTTTAGTGGATTCGGAAATCGGTCACTAAAAATACCAAATCCTTCCACTATGCATGTACCTTCAGACTCAGGCATGTTTACATCAAGTGGGTCATCATCGTTAGGTTATCCTGTCACATTGTAGCACTCTATCCAGTGTTGAATTGTTGTGCTTCGCTAATTGAAGTTTGTCATTGCAACAATGATATCTTCAAATATCTTTATCTTAATTAATTTCAATGTGGCTTCAATCGAATAATTATCATTAACAAATTCAAATGTGTGTATGAATCTAGTAGCTAATTCATCCCATTCAATAGTTCCTCTTCTTAGTTCAACTCATGTATACCAACTCCTTGGTATCATGTCTAATGTGTGTACGAACCCATTCCTTTTGTGGGCATTTCTCCCCTGTAATGCGACAATAATCACTATGGTCAACAGTATTAATCAATCATATATACTTTTGAATAGTATAACTAACTTATTCTCCAAACCTTATCTCCTACAATCTTCGACATTGTGGCCATTTTGAGATAGATTCTTTATGTATGGCCCACCATGTTATCATGAATATATCACCTTTTGCAGACATAAGTTGTTCCTTTGGTCTGAATGGTTCAAATCCAAAACAAATGAGTAACAACTGGGTTGAAGACTTCCCCTGGACACTGTAGCTTCCTGGAATAAAACCTCTAATGGAATACCTGCATAAGCACCTCAAACATACAACAACATCAAATATACCAAAAAACTATCCATAGGTCCATATTAGTGACTAAGGAATCCAATAATATATATGTGAGATTATAACACAACAGATATATTGGAAGGAAATCAAATTTACATTAATAGATGAATGAAAGATCTTACAACCATTTTTCCTTAGTGTCGATGCACCCCTTCACAAGACTAGCACCTCATCCCCGATAGCTCCAACTTGCTCCTCTATGCTCTCTAATGGATTAGGACATGATGTTAATTCAACAACATAAATTTACTTCTTTCTTCTCTCCCCAAGCATGGAGTATGAGCCTAGTTTTATAGGGCTCAAAGGGATAGGAATGGTTAAGAAATTGGTGGGTGAGGTGGCCATGAGATCCTCAAAGGATGGATCTCAAGCTTAACTAACCTAGGTAAGTAGGGATAAGGCTAGACACGAGGCTTTTGTTCTAGAAGCTTCATGAAACCTCCTTTTTTCACTTTTTACCAAGGGCACCACTTATACTCCCTTATGACAGAGCAGTGATGGGTGAGAACCATGCAAAATACAAAGGTTAAAAGCAGTGGCAAAGCCTGGTTTCCACATTACTTGGGCGGTGCTGCATAAGGTACCACTTATCTGCTTAAGGGTAAGAGTGGTGCTGAAGTTTTGTATGTAGAATCAACATCTATAGCACTATTTTCACTTCAATGTTTGGTATTGAGGGAAAATATAGGTGTTATAGGTCTTATCACATGTTGTTGACAAGATTTGGGTATAACAAAATTCCCCCAAAGCATGAGGCTAGAGGGATATGATAGGAGAGACCTTTGATAGAGAAAGTTATCACTTCGAGGTAAGATCTAGCTTGATTGGAGAGTATCATTGAGTAGGCATCTGCAATACATCAATACTTTGACTCATGAGTAAATGTAACCTCATAATGGATGCAAACCAATACAAGGGAGATCCATGAGAGGAATAAACAACCATGGCTACTGGAATACAACGTAGATACATGTGATAGAGGACTCAAACTTGGACATAGCTACTAGATATACAACATAGATCTATGTCATATAGAATCAAATTTGAGCATAGCTACGACCATACAAATGTGGATCCATGATGGTACTTCATACAATATACTCCATCGTAACTTGGGGAGAAAGCTATGAGTGCTTAACCAATATCCAGGGTCTTCGTATCGTCTTCCACAAAGTACGATCCTATCCATTCGATTACAATGTTCTGAAGTCAAACATGGTAGAAACCACTTGATTACCAGTCAATGATGTGAACCGTTAACAAGTACAAGGGAGATCATCATTGATGTCAATGATTCCCAAGGTACCCTAGTTTTACAGAGAGAAATTCCTATGGCTTGGGGTACCACAATAGACAACTTGACTCCAGAAATCAATATTTTCCAATATGCAATAGAAAATAAATGTCTAACACTAAAGGATCAGAACTCATACCTTATTCCGGATGGTTGAAGTAGATCCCCGTTGAGCTTTCCAACTTCAGCTTGAATTGATAGATTACTTCCTCAACAACAAGTAAACAATACAAGCATTCTATGTATCATGGTGTTAGATCTATTCTAGCATATATAATCAATAATGTATAAGCATTTGACATAATCCCATGGATAAAATATTCATTCAAACACACATTATTGGACAAGAAAATATATTTCTATTAATATAAATCAGAGATTACAAGATACAACCTCTGTCGGCATGTCTGCGAACCAGAGAAACTGAATCCCCCACTTGGGCCTCCACCACTTCAATCCTCCATCTCTCGATAGCAAGCTCACAAGAAAAAGGCAAGCTTGGGAAGAACACAAAAGTGCTCCAAGGGACAAAGGGATGTAGACTCAAGCATAAGTTCCTGCAACAATGGACTATAGTTTCTTTGCTCTCAATTCTCTCTTATGCCTTCAATGTACCAAGGGGTTCCTTATATAGCTTTTCAAAGGGGTAATGAAAGGTTGAATCCGAGTGAATTCAAGGCATAGGGAAGGCCAGGAGTCAAGTGAGTCAGATCCATGTCAAGGAACAATCCAAAAGGATTTGGATTTTGTACACATCCCGATGTACACAGTTTTAGTGGTTAAACCCGCGTATATACACGCTTATAGGTTTAAAAGTTGTGTGTATCATTTTTCACATGTTTTTAGGGATGGTCAAGGAAACATCAAAGGACAAAAAATGGTCCATGGGGTATAAGGAGTCTACAATGGGACAGGGGAAGGCCATACAAAGTGTGATTCACATGGAGTGGTGAAATTAGCTATAACAGATGCCCCCTAATGTGTGAGGTCAGAGGGGTCATATGATGGCCGAAATACATTATAATTCCATCCCAAAAGTGGAGTGATGAAGGATCCCAAATGGAAGACCAGCCATCCAATCAGCATAGTACAATAATACAACTCTGCATATAACTGCAAATACATCTAGCAGTCCCGGATACAGAAGAGTACAATGGCCATGAATAGGCATGATACAAGATACCACATAAGTGGTCATCGCCATGTACAATATACATAGATCAGAATCTCCATGATGAAGATATACAAAGGACCATGATCTCCATAATGGCTGAAGATATATAACAGATAAAGATCTCCATAATGGTTGGAAATGTCTGACATATACTGGAATCAAGTCACGAGAGCTGAAATCTCATGAACACTGGCACAATCAAGGAGGTAGAATATAAGAGATGCCACCAATCTAGAAGTTCTTCTACACAAATTGCTATGAGTACATGTCCTACTATGCGAATAGAGGTGTCTAGGTCGAACAGAGTAGTCCGTCGTCTGATTACCGGTCATTAATGTATACCATTAACAGACGCGAGGTCACCCACCGATAATGAAAATGGGAATCAAGGTACTAGAGTGAAAACTAACAAGTGTGAATAAATGTGTTGAGGTCGAACACTTGAGAGAATCTGTTGATCAGGGGACATTGATGTATTCCCAAAGACTGTCGATGGCGAGAGAACCTGCCACTGATGACTGCAAGTCTCAAGGAACTCAAAATGACTCTAGATTCCAATCCCAAAATAAATGATCTGAATTCGATGGGATGAAATCTGCTGAAAGGAGGGCATTAAGTCATCCCCCATCATCCAACACGAGGTACTCAGCAAAGCTGTATAATGTGGAAGGACTCGACCATAAGGTGCACGAACCAGTAACTGTACCGGGAATGGCCGACATGCAAAGTCAAGATAACTGAGGAATGGCCGACTTAGGCTTCAAATTCCTTCGAACAAGAGCATAACGGTGTATGGTGACTGAATGAAGGAAGCATAGACTCAATATACAAACTAGGACATCTCTACGACACAGGAGGCATCAACAGAGGCTCCATAGGGACTGGAAGCTTAACCAGTCGATGGAGATAAACTCAGATAAATGAGTATAGCTCCTAAATTCAAACTATAATCCAACCATTGGATGTGATATACAGTTCTTTGTTCGAAAGCGACACGAATCGAAAGCTTCCACAGATAACATCTTTCCTTGTCCGGCTTTTTGGTTTTTTGATTTTTTTGGACTTTTTAATTTATTTAAAAAGCTTGAAAAAGAATAAAATGGCTTTATAGTTACAGACTAGGAGGAGATGAGTGTCATAAGAGCAAACAAACTAGTTCCAAGTAGTGGAACATACCTATGCTCAATGCAAGGATACATGTGTAGGATATTGACACTCAGGGGAAAATCCCCTCCCGGTAAAAGGGAAACAAGCTGTGAAGGATATAAAATATGGCTTTGCATGGCTAGACATGAGACAAGCTCAGTCTATATGGCTGAAACACAATGTCAAGGGAGCCGGCATAAAGCTCAATAAGGTAGGAAAAGCTCATGATGATGCATTCACAATTGGACATGAGGGAGTCCTGAGGGAAATAGGCCAGCAAAAGATCAAGAGGAGTATGAGGCTCTTGCAAAATGTCATGGAAGTACTATACAACGGACTCCCACACCCTAAAGGAGAAAATGTCATCATGGGAACCAAATGCAAATAAGGCGCTAACTAGGATACCCATGTAAGGTGAAGCTCTACCACTCATATCATGCCACTTCTAAAGCAGCAAGAAGGTTCCGTGACATAATAGAGTGGGTTCGTACCTAAGGTCATGATGAGATGGTCATAAGGTCATGCAAAATGAAAATGGTGATGAAACCTAACCTATATGCTAGTTTAGACATGATACCTGAGATCGGCACGAACGGGTCAATCCAACAGCTGAAACGACACTGAAAAAGGTCCTCTACATCATGAATTATGTCAAAAACGGTCCAAAATGGTTAGAAAATGTAGAAACTATAGGAAAGAGGGTAAAAATTTTCAAATATTTGAAAATTTTCTATAAATAGTAAACAATTCAAAATATTATAAAACATTTGAAACTTTTACCCATTTGAGCTCTAATTTTCAACAGCGAATTCCAGGAGATCCAGCCGACGGAATCCACTACTGTTTCTTCTAGGTATTTACCCATGCTCTTCTCTTTCATTTTGATGCAATTTTATGAAATTCCATGGTCAATTAAGATTTCTAGGCCAAAATAAAAAGAGCACTGCAGCCCACGTGAAAATCGAGGGTTTTACCGTGTGTAGGGCTGGCTATATGCGGAAAATGCCCCCAAAGCCGCGTACATACACGGCTATTTTGAGAACAGTCACGTATGAGGCCGCGCATAAGGTTTTTTCAATAATATAATGGACAAATTTTAAAATTCTTGTGCAGGATGGTCCTAGAGTGGAGAGAGCGTGAACATGGTGAGGTAGAGGAGGCAGTAAGGGCCGACCTAATGGCTCAACAAGCTCTACGTGCATGCGGACTCTACAAGTTTTGGTGTCTTGGTGGTTTGAGGGCCAAACCAAGACTATTACAGATGCTGGTGGATTACTGGGATCCAAAATCAGAGTCCTTCTAGATATATGGGATGTCCCTTACTATAGAGGTGGAGGACATATACTTCATTACAGGGCTTTCTAGACAAGGGGAAGTAGTAAACCTTCGTTCTCATGGTGGGCCAAGAGGTTGCCTAACTATTGACGAGTACATTGCAGTGTACTACTATCCAAACATAGAGAAGGTGGGGAGTTAGGTCCCTACCAACTCTATACAGGTGCTGGGCCTAAAGGCCATACTATTGACATTGGGCAGGATAACAGGCTTGGCATCACTCCACCAGTCCTCACGGCCTCTGATGTTCTATGCAGTGGAGTGCATGAGACCCACGATTTATGACTGGAGCACTACACTACTGAGCAACATGAAACATCATCTCAATGAGTGTAAGGCAAGTAGAGTGTGGAACTTCGGGTTCAACAGTATTTTGAGCACGTTTTTCTTTGAGCGTGTTCCAATATTGAGCCCTAGAGTGGATGTTCCTCTTCACGGGGTTCAAGATCCGGCCCAACGGTGTTGGGCAGATGCGATGTGTAGACTGGGGGGTGGTAGGGTGGCCAACCCATATCCAGCTGACTTCTTCCCATGGTGGCGACGACAGATAGTTTCCATTGATGACTACCCCTATGCGGGGATAGATTTCTGGGGGGACCCGGACATGCCTCTACCACTAAGATCGGCATATGGCGATATAGGTAACGAATCTCGACCCTCTCTTTTTTTAAATTTTTTGAGTTATTTAATTTTTTTATGTTTTCTTGATTATATGGAATCAAAAAGACATATTTTTGCGTGACAATACATAGTGACATCTACCATTTATGTGTAGATGTAGGACCACAGGGGCCAGAAGGCTTCCCTCGTCATAGATGGAGGGGAAGAGGAGATGATATCACAGGTGTTGATGTAGAGTGGATGCTCCAGAGCATTCATACCAATTTTGTGAGATTGACACATAGGGTTCCCATGGCACAAGTCGAGGACTTACCTGAGGCTATGCAGCAGTAGGTGGTGGGTGTACCATGTGCATGGGTGCGATTATTCCGACAGCTAGCTAGATCCATAGTGACCTTCCATGATCACAACCTTCCTCCTCCTCCACAGGATTAGACACCTGGGAGTGTGTACATTTTGTACTATTGTGTATTATATGTTGGTGGCTTGAGAGCCCCAATTTTGTATCATGACACTATGTATTATCACATTTTGGTTTTTAAAATTTTTATGGTGATCGGTTTATTTATTTACATGTGTAAAAATTGTGTTTGTGATTAATTTACTGTGAATGAAACAAATGCCAATCTAACACATATTTAGCATATGAGTCAACAACTTGATTATTAATTCTTGGAATGTGTATGTATGTTATATTATCAAATTGTCGTTCTAGCAATCTCACACGTAAGAATATTCTCAATAACGTCGGATCTTAACATGGTACAAACCATTAAGCTGTGACACTACTAAATCCGAATCAAGACGTACCTCAAGAGAGAGAATGCCATGTGAAATGGCATCCCGTAGAAGCTCAATAATGACACTATATTCAGCAACATTGTTGGAAGATGGCCGTAGACATATGCCTCCTGAAGATAGTACCTGACCCATAGGAATATAAATCACCCAAGCAGCAGAGGCTAAGTATTGAGTGTGACAGCTCGCACCATCCATGAATCCTATGTAGGTGGAAGATTCCATTGACATCTGCCAAAAGAAATGGAAACTAATCACAAACCTGATCACGATAAGAAAAAGACCTAACTATGGAAAATTGTACAATAATATACAATAAGAATCCTTGGCTAAATATCACGCATAGTATTTCTTGAGATAGAGCCCATTTCTAGGCTCTGCCAAGGCCGTTCCTTCGTAATCCACTAACTCATACGCACCCTTCTCTAACACTCACTTGACCACGTAAGGACCCCACCACATAGGATTAAAATTCCCTGCCCCCAAGGGTTCTTTCGGTTGATCCCACAAAAGGACCAAGTCTCATTCACTAAACCTCCTTGGATGGACAGACTTATCGTACTGGACCTTTACGTGACATTTATTGACTTCTAGAGCCACCAAGGCATCTCGACACTGCTCATCAAGTTTCTCAAGGTGAACCAAACGCTACTCCAATGGTGAAGTGTCCGGTAAGAGTTCTATAGCTAGCTTCAAAGAAGGAATCTCACATTCAACCTGCAATATCGACTCCACTCCATGTACAAGTTGATATAGAGAAAAACCACTGGCAGTCTTAACAGCGGTTCGATATGCCCAGAAAGTAGGATATAACATGATATGCCAATTATTCTTGCTTTGTGCAATGGTTCGTTGGAGAATGGATTTGAGTGATTTATTCACTACCTCTACTTGTCCATTCACTTGAGGGTAGTAAAAAGAGGAATGCTCTTGCTTATACCCTAACTTTGATGCCAACTCTTCCATCATACAGTTTTGAAAGTGTGAGCCATGGTCAGTGACAAGCTCTTTCGAAATCCTAAACAGAGTAATAATTTGGTTGAATATGAAGTGAGCGGTTGTCTCATCGTCGGATTTTACTGTAGGCATAGCCTCAACCCATTTCGTGAAGTAATCAACAACCACTATAATATGATGGTGCCCCCTAGCCGAAACTGGGTTGCAATCCATAAAATTGAGCCCCCACTTAGTGAACGGACCGGCGGTGATAATGGGATGTAACGGGGCAGGTTTTGAGTGCATATTACATGCAAACACCTGGAAAGGGTGGCACCTCTTGACTACATCAACACAATCCTTAAAGATTGGCGACAAAAAATAACCTGCTCTTAAAATCTTTTGAGCTGTAGAAAGCCCAGATAAATGACCACCACATGCCCCTCCATGGCAATCATTCAGCACAACCTCAGCCTCTTCATGATTTAAACAATGTCATAAAATGGAATCTATCCCACGGTGGTACAAAGTATTATCCACTATGAGGTAGTTCTTAGAGACGTGACGTAATCATCGTCGTTCATCTCGCGAGAGGTGAGTAGGGGTCTTTAATGTTTGTAAATATATTATGATATCCCCATACCACGGGTATAAAGTTGAGATTAAGAATATGTGTTCATTGACAAACGTATCTTCACAAACCAACTCCTCGGCCTCGCTTGAGAAATTCGATATAAGCTCTGCAAAAATTAAAGACTTCTTCGATTTTGCTGAAACAAACTTGAGATCGAATTCTTGCAGAATGACAATCCATTTATTATATTTTCCCCCAATCATCCTTTGAGTGAGGACGAATTGAAATGGATTGACATGGGCTATAACAAAGGTCTGGCGAAGGATAATATAATGTCTCAACCAATGAACCGCATGTACGGTAGCTAAAGCAAGATTCTTGACATGAGAATAACGAATCTCTACGTCAATAAGGTTTCGGCTCAAATAATATATGAAATTCTCTTGGATCTCCTCATCCTCTTGAACCAAAACCATACCAATCGTCTCTAATGATGCGGCCACATATAATATAAAATCACGGCTATAGTCCAGGGGACTAATCACTAGGGATGATGCTAGGGCTCACTTGAGTGCATCAAAGGACTCCTGGGCTTGCTCATCCCAATAAAAGGGGGTGTCCTTATTTAAGAGACACATGAAGCCTCTAGTCAAATTGGTAAAGTTGACAACAAATCTTCGTAAGAAGTTTGCCATGCCTTGCAAACACTGAAGATGACGAATATTCTTCGAGGGAGACAACTGAAGTATTACCTCAACCTTTAAAGGGTTGACTCTTATACCCTCTTTAGACATGATGAATCCTAACAAACGACCTGACTTCACACAAAAGATGCACTTGTGAGTATTTAATCTAAGCGAATAGTGCTAGTATCTTTGAAATACCAATCTCAAGTGATAGGGATGACGCATTCTCATACGAGAATGAGCAACAAGGTCATCCAAAAATACTTTGATAATTGACTTGAGATCGTGGAAGATCAAGGTCATTTCCCGCTGAAGCGTAGCTCTGGCGTTTTTAAGCCCAAAAGGCATTTTCTGATATGAAAACATTCCCCAAGGAAAAATAAATGCATTCTTATGGTGGTCCTCAGATTTAATCTATATCTGATTATATCCAGAAAAGCCATCCATGAAGGAAAAAACCTCGCTACCCACACACTCATCCAAAATCTGATCAATAAATGGTGTGGAGAAATTGTCCTTAGGACAGGCACGATTCAAATCGCGAAAATCAGTACATATGTGGATCAATCCCTGCTTCTTATCCACCGAAACAAGGTTTGAAACCCACTCCATCAAGGGAATGGGATGGATGAAATCGGCTTTCAACAGCTTCTCTATCTATGCCTTAATCATGGGTGCTTTCCTCGGATTCACCGCATGCATCCGTTGTCGAACAGGGTTAGCACTGGGGTAAGTCTTAATCTCATGCTCGACAATACGAGGGTCAATACCTGACATCTCATCATAAGAACAAGAAAAAATACCATGGAATTCCTTAAATATCTCGGTGTATTCTAGAATCTCAACATGGGAACATTCCGCCCCAATATAGACATTCGCTACCGTGCCAAGATTGCGAGAGATGTTGATAGGAATCGTTGAAGATATGTTCGCCATGTTTCCATCAGCCATCGAACCAGGAGAGCTTAATGGAACCATAGGACTACCAACTCTCTGACTAAGAACCACCCTAAAATCCTCATGTTCCAAGCAGTCAAGATCAGGAAGGAAGTACGATCTATGATGGAGTTCCTCCCATGGTGGGTCAACTCCCGACATAGCCTCAATAATCGCTTCATCTGAAGGGAACACCATATCAAGGTAGTCATGTGCATGAGAATACTGTACTACCCATGCTGATAGCACATAAGGGTCCTCCTCCTCCATCCGCGAAGAGGAAGGACTAGGCTCTACAACACACTTGATATTAGCTTGATAAGCTATCATAGTTGCAGGCAATGGCACGTCTGTCATGGTGGTCTCAATCGAAGTACTCGGTGTAGGAAGAATCCAAGGATCTCCCATATGAATCATGCAAAAAGACACCGATCTCATAGATGTCGAAGCCTCATCGGAACTAGATCCTATCATAAGGATCAGTGCAGGACAACTAAAGATTCCCATGAGGGATGGATACATGCCTACACCCACACTCCTAGTTTTCGGCTGAGAGTGTTCAATGATCGGGATCAAAGCTCCCGAAGATGCGGCAACAGATATATTCTTGAATGTCATTTGATCAATCGTTACAATCTTTCCGTTATGTGGAAATCATACAACACGAAACAGGGAAGAAGCAACGGCTTGCATACTATACATCCAGTTCCTACCTAGCAAGAGATTGTAGTCAAGGGGCGCATCAACCACCTCGACCTCTATCACAATCATCTTCCCTCCCAAATGGACTTTAAGGGAAGGAAGGATGTCATGCAGCCTAAAATATCTCCCATCGAACGCAGTTAACATTGTCACAGATTTAGATAGCTCAGGGGAACCTAGACCCTTCCAACAGGATAAAGACATCACAGAAGTAGCAGTGCCTTCGTCAATCACAGTGTGCTTGACGATCATATTAAGACATTCTACATGAATCAAAAGAGACACATAGTAAGGCAAGCGAGGCTGAAGTCTTGCGGTTTCAAATTTGATCACAGAGGAAGAATCATCATCATTCACACCAAGGGAAGAAAGCAACGCCTTCCTTTGTGAAGGACAACTCTGAAGCACTTCCAATGTAGACATCGCACAAGGAGTGTGGCCCAAATCCTCGACAACTGAATAGTTTTGGGTGGCTCAGGAATTTGGATTATGCCCCGAATGCTTAAGGACTCCCTTAGCAATGTGAGGTGCAACTTCAGGTTTATCCACAAGTTTCTCAAGACACAAAGGAGACCCTGGTGGATCAGGTTCTTTTCCTGGGCTGGGTTGTGATGAACCATAATCTTTCGCACGGGTCACAACTTTCACAGTACGTACCATGTTAATGCAACCATGACCACTACCCTCCGGTAGATCTTGATCACCACAAGAATGGTCATGGGACTTTGAGTTCATATTTTGATTGTGCGGTAAAGGGTTAGTTAGCACAGCTGGGCCCTGTGCCAAGAACCTCGAAGCTTCATCAATACGAGGGCACAAGTAAGTGAGGTGATCGTTCTTACACAACTTGCAAGGGAACTTAACCTTACATTTAGCTTGCTTGTCCCCCCTAGCATTATAGCCGTTCTTGTCATTATTATTAGCATTCTCATTCTTATTCCCACCCTTACGATTATTCTTACCCTTTTTTCTATTCCTTCTGGGCTACTGGTTACCCTTTTGGTCCGACGATTGCACTGAAAGTACACTCGCCATTTGGGCAGGTTGAGACGAAGCCGTAGCTTGTCCCAAGGTAGAATGGTTGATTGACAATTGAATAACTTGTTTTGCAACCGAATCCGTAGGTTTCACACTTGCATAACCCACAATGCCATCAGTATGTGGTCCAGGTTTGAATTTGGGGTCGAAACTGGAATGCGGAGTGTTGGGAATAATCTCATATAACAAACTAGACTGAGCATAGATTAGGTCCAGTTCCTGTGCCCTAAAAATTGCTTGTTCCTCATTCTGCACTTTGGATGTGGAAACATCCTTCGCTATATATGGAAATAACGACTTGAGGAACCACTCAAGGAGGAACTCCGGCAGTATAAAGGCTTTAATTAACCTCTTTCGTCTACGCCACTCTTGGATATGATCAGAGATATGTGTGGCTTTATATTGCTGAAATGTCGACAAGAGTTCAGTACCAACGTCATAATGCACTGGTAGCTGGAAGTGGTTAATAAAATTCATCGCAAGGTCTTCGAACAAAGAGAAAGATCCCCTAGATAGCTCTATATACCATTTCATTTTAGGCCCTGTAAGGGTGCGTTGAAATAGCCTCAAACGAATGGAGTCCTAATGTAAGGAATTTGAAGAGCACCATAGGTGAAACGTAGTAACATGTTCACTTGAATCCTCTCCCAGTTTTCCCTCGAACTTAGGTATGTCCAAAGGAAGCTTGGTAGGGATAGCCGGCCAAGCTGGGTCATGAGCTCCAGGATCATTCATTAATCTCGAAAATCCAGGAAGATTGAGCATTGCGAGGAAAGGGAGCCTAGGATGATGAGGTCGATGGACCGCTCCCTGATTCATATAGGTCTGATTACCACCATGGCCTTGGCCATAGTTCCCTCCTCCCGTATGACCCGTATAGGGTGGCGTGGAAACCCCATAGTGTGGTGGACCTTGACTATTAGGATCTACAAAGTCATAGTTAGGAGAGTAAGCAGGTTGTTGATACCTGCCCCCATAAGGTGAAGAACCCTGTGCATACTATGTCACATAATAGGGTCCATAAGTGATCGCATGCGATGTCCCATGGGACACTTCGTAAGTAGGAACATACATTCCATAACTAGGAATATACATTCTGGAAGTAGGAATGTGACCTATAGAAGTATGAGCATGACCTCCTAAAACGACGGGCGGTGCATGAAGCTGAGACATAACCGGTCTAGTAACCGTAGTACGGACATGACTTGTAGCAATGTTTCGGCCCGAAGGACCACGTGAATAAGGTGGAGGCTGAAAATTTGAAGAAGTAGGGACTAAGGACGGAGGGACTTGAGTAATAATGTAAGTACTGTTCCCTATCATTACCCATCTCAGGCTTGGTATCCTAATAGGATCGCTAACCCTAGACCTAAGAGGAATATGTGATGTAACTTCCACCACTGGGATAGAAGGTGCAAGGTGACTAGTGCTCCCAAACCTCTCTGCATGGTAAGGAATGAGAGTTCTCCTAGGCATAGTGTTAGGATCGAAGTCAGATTCGACATGAAATGCCAAATTATGTGTAGGAAAACCAGACATACCATAACTACCATAGCTAGTGCTGGTGGGTTCAAAATGAGTCTTGACATCCTCTGGCATTCCATACTGGTAATGCGTCAATGGGGAATCAACCCTTGAGTGAGTAGGTCTATCATGAAAGGTTCCTATCTCAGAAATCATAGGACCTAACTCAGCCAATTTGGGTGAAGGATCGTAAGTAGGAGTAAACTCCCCATTGTCTACATGGTCTCCCATGGTGTGTGAATCAATGTGCGAATTAGTCCTCCTGGACTGTCTAGGTATCTCTCCCAAAGGAGGAGGAGATGTAGAAGGCTGAAGTCCTACTAAATGATGATAACGGCGAGGATCCGTACCCAAATCCACAATGACTCAAAAAATAGAAAAGACTCTCTATTTACACAAACCCTAGGCAAGCTATCATGCACAGAGAAATCACTAATAAAATCTAAAGCCAAATGCAAGCAATCAAGGGCAAGATAAGTGAGCTCCCAAATGAATCAGGTATGTATCGCTTAGGAGAGGATTGAGACTCCCATACACAACAATTGGAGGTATGAAACCAATTATTGTGGCCCTCAGCTTCAATGCGTAAATCGAATGTGTTGTTTGACCCCAACCTAGCTGGGACACCCGTAGAATAACCCCTGCAAAGTACCCCCTCGATATCCTAGGTAAGGCCACTAAGGTCACCTCAATATAATCAATGCTCAGGTGGACAGTCGTAGGAGGGATTGACTGTATGGGCAGGGTAGCAAAGCCTAAAACTCTCGAAAGAACCCCCAGATACGAATACAATCCTAGAAATATCTCCGGTGCTACTCAGTTATGACTAGGGTCATCCCAATAACCACTCACACTGCCTCGTGCTTAACTCCCTTTTGAGAGGAGGATCTTGAGAAACACTGGTTATACCAAGGATTTCACACACTCACCTGGACAGACACATACATGTTGCTGTTTAGTGGTCTTGGAGAATTTAATCACAATGAACTATTCCAAGACCCTAAAACCTAATCTTGTTGGTGCACCCTAGAAAAGAAAAGAGTGTAATTCATTTTAATTTAGCGTTGATTTTAATTGGCTTTATTACTCAAAATAGGGATATGACTGTGCAACTAATGGTGTTATGACACAACATGAAGTAAAATGCACACCTAACAATCAATGCAAATGCATTGTGTCCATGAAAACAGGGTATGCTACTACGTGAAATGCACAATTTTTCTTCAAATGATGAATGCAAGATTTCCTATATGAAGTCCTAACTAGTACTCCAAATCAAATCTAGTGCAAGTACAATGCAAAATGCAAAATGCAATGCATGATGATAAGCAAATGTTTTTGTATTTTTTGAAATAAAATGAGATATAAAAAGAAAAAGAACGATTCTATGACCCCTATACTCTGCAAGCACACTCAAACATCACTCAAGCAAATCAATAAGGTAAAATAACTCTAATGCACTAATCCCAAACAAAAAATCGAAAATGCCATGACAAGAACCTTCTTTTAAAAAAATTTAGCCTAAAAAAATGTTTCTGGTCAAAAACAGAGGTATAAAAAGATTCAAGTAGTGCCAAAGGAGACTTAGCAAACATCAAACTTCACCCATCAACCATTTAACTTCCACAAAAAGGAAAAACTAAGGGCATACGTGGTTGTTCGCAGTAAACCCACATGTATACGCGGAAATCGCAGAGAAACCCGCGTGCATACGCGACTGTGAGTTAAAAAATTGTGTACAGGTTGAAAGGTGCATAAAATCAAGGAAACCAGACAAGCTGAGACAAACTTCACACCAATCAAACACTACCAATCATACATGCCCCCAAACCCAACACAGAAGCAAGAGAGAAAGAGAAATTCAAATTCATTGAATGTCGATAAAACAACCCCCAAAGGACAACTACTAGGAACTCCCCAGCGGAGTCACCAATTTTGTTACGGAGAGAAATTCTTATGGCTTGGGGTACCACAATAGACAGCTTGACTCCATAAATCAATCTTTTCCAATATGCAATAGAAAATAAATGTCTAACACTAAAGGATCGGACCTCATACCTTATTCCGAACGGTTGAAGTAGATCCCCGTTGAGCTTTCCAACTTCAGCTTGAATTGATAGATTAATTCCTCAACAACAAGTAAACAATACAAGAATTCTATATATCATAGTGCTAGATCTATTCTAACATATATAATCAATAATGTATAAACATTTGACATAATCCCATGGATAAAATATTCATTCAAACACACATTATTGGATAGGAAAGGATATTTCTATTAATATAAATTAGATATTACAAGATACAGCCTCTGTCGGCACGTCTTCAAACCAGAGAAACTGAATCCCCCACTTGGGCCTCCACCACTTCAATCCTCCATCTCTCGATAGCAAGCTCACAAGCAAAATGCAAGCTTGGGAAGAACACAAAAGTGCTCCAAGGGACAAAGGGAAACAATGGACTATAGTTTCTTTTCTCTCAATTCTCTCTTATGCCTTCAATGTACCAAGGGGTTCCTTATATAGCTTTTTAAAGGGGTAATGAAAGGTCGAATCCGAGCAATCTCAAGGCATAGGGAAGGCCAGGAGTCAAGTGAGTTGGATCCATGTCAAGTAACAATCCAAAAGGATTTGGATTTTGTACACATCCCGATGTACACAGTTTTAGTGGTCAAACCCGCGTATATACGCGCGTATAGGTTTAAAAGTCACGTGTATCATTTTTCACATGTTTTTAGGGAAGGTTAAGGAAACATCAAAGGACAAAAAATGGTCCATGGGGTCTAAGGAGTCTGCAGTAGGACAGGGGAAGGCCATACAAAGTGTGATTCACATTGAGTGGTGAAATCAGCTATAACACATAGTACAATCTACTGAGTGTGAATATATTTTTTGATGTCGAACACCTAGTGGAATATTTTGATCAAAGGTCAATGATGTAAACCTATGTCGAGAGTGAGAGAATTTTTCATTAAGGAATACATATCTCAAGGTACTAAATTTGTTTCTAAGACTATTTCCTGGATGATGAACTGATGTCGACAGGAATAGTCTCATTGAAGGAGGTCCTTGATGAATCCCACATTGATGACACGAAACTCAGAACAAATTTATGGAATATTTTAGAGAATGTAGCCATAGGACTGACTCAAAGGTACTGGCACAAAGGGTTCTTTAACTATAGAGGTAAAATTATTTCTTCCTTTGAACATTGGGCGCCATGAAAAAATACTTGGAAGCACGACTGGAACAGATGGACACTCAATAGGACTATGGACAATGTATTCTTTTGAAAGACTTAAAGGAGTGACATGACTCATGAAAGTGGACCGACTTGCAAGTCAGCTGAATACCCAATTGACTGAATGATATGTAGACAAGTGCCATGTTCAAAGGTGACAAAAAATTACCATTTGATTTGCAAAATGATTCCCTGCCCTTAATGCCCCCATCATGATTGATGAGTGCCTTTTTTCATTTTTACGAGTTCAAAGAGAGTAACAAACACTCATTTTGGCTCATCCAAAGACAAGTCCATTCTCATATATTTCATGAACTTGAGAAAGGAGGGGTTCGTTTCCAAAAAAGGGTTTATCAGTGTTTAGTTTAATGAGTCCAATGAAAGTAAACTCATTATCATTCATGTTTAGAGAGTCTGAACGAAGATGAAAGAAAACTCCAGAGGGTCCTTTTTTGTATGATTTAGTCTCTAGGGCCCAAAAAATTATAAAATAATACTTGAGAGAAATCTTCCAGTCATGATTGGATGGAGCGTTCTTTTTTTGTCAATAGTTTATCCGAATCGAAAAAGAGATAACCTACTTTCGAAGAGATGGCTCTTCAAATACTTTTACTAGTATGAAGAAGACAAGTACTCGACAATCTTTTCACATTTAAGGAGTCCAAAAAAAGCTTAAAGGAGACTCCATTAGTCCTATTTGTACGATGAGAAGTTTTACGGGCCCAAAAAGAATCGGAAAAGGGCTTGGAAATTTGATACTAAGTTCTAAGAGCATGACCAAAGAGTCGAAACAAACGCTCGAGGAATTTTTCCATTTTATGGAAGTACAAAAAGGTCAAAAACAAACTCTCCATACAGTACTGTTTCCGCTTTTACTTCTGCAAGACTCAAAATGATCATTAATTTCTTAAAAAATGACTTTAACAGACTATATAAACGGGTTTTTATAATAATAATATTTTTTTAAATATCAACATAACATTTAAAAAACTCTGAAAATGGATATAAAAGTCAAGTGAATAGTAAAAAATAAAACCATTTTATTATTTACCACTTGGTGAGAGCATTTTGGATCAAATTTGAGCCAGATCTTCAGTCAGTGATTCCAGGAGATTCTATCATCCGATTCGAGCGTCATTAGAGCCAGGTAAATAAAAAAACCTTAGTCTTTTCTTTTAAAGCATTCATTTTTTATTTTATGGGGGTTTTGAGCTGTTTTAGGTGAGCCCTAAATCTTAAATGCGGGCACCGCTCCTACCCCTTACGGGATAGGCGGTGCATTGCAATAACCATGCAATTTATATTGCACTCAGGCAGTGTCACCTCTCTGTGGAAACGAATCTCAGACGGTGACGGCCTTGAGTGTGAAAAAATGAATGGGTAAGCAAAATCATGAGTTTTTAATTGATTTAGATGATTGATTATGTTTCTAACTGGCCCATTAATTGTTTTTGGCAGGTTCTAAGCAATAAAAAATGGTTATATGGAAAGAACGACAACACGATGAGGATGATTCCTTTGCCAAAAGAAATGTAGGGTGCATAGCTGCATTGAGAAACTATGGTCTTCTAAAATTCTTCTACACACCTAGCATGTTGTCCCATGAGCTATTGTTGGAGTATATCCTCCATATGTGCAACCTGGAGTAGCAATATTTCAAGGTAGGATCCCATGTATTGAATATTGAGGTAGAGCATATCTACTTCTTGATAGGATTATCGAGACTGGGTGTTCCTATTTCACTTACTGGTTCTTGTGGAGGGGATGTGACCACCCAGGAGTTCATCGACCATTATTGCCTTCCTGGTACTAGAACATTGGGGAAGAAAATTCCCATTAAGGTAGTGAGGGATGATCCTCTCCGTACTCTTCTTTTCACTATGTAGAGGATGGCTAGGAGCCAAGGGCCTCATCAGGATTCCAAGGCACACATGATATATTCTATAGATGCCATGGAACCTACTATCTTTAACTGGGTAGAAGCATTACTACCAGTATTCAAAGACCAACTGACCAAGTGTCGATAAGGAGAACTGAAACAGTTCGGCTATGGTTCCATCTTAGCATTTTTCTTCTTTGAGAAGGTCCCTCATCTAAGGCCCCAAGTGGTTTTTACCGAGTTGAGGGAGAGAGACCCTCATATGATGAGGTGGGTCAAGATCATGGCCTGCATAGAAGCAGGAAGAGGTAAAGTGAAGTTTGGGGCTCCATTTTTTTGTTGGCTGAATGATCAGATCCTCATGATTGAGGATTATGTGTATCCCAGTACTAATTTTAGGGGTGACCCTAACCTACCACTTCCACCTGGTGCACAGTGGGGAGACATAGGTAAGAAACAAAACCCTAAGATCGAAATTTGTGTTTTTGTATTTTTTATGTTTTATGTATAGTAACAAGACCTAAATATCTTCATGCAGATGTTAGAGTGGCATGACCTAGGGGAACTTCACCATTGGACAGGTAAGCGGGAGCTCATTTTTTTCAATGAGGTGATGACCTGATGGGAGAGTTAGAGGAGAACTTGGAGAGGTTGAATCTAGATATACCTGATCTATCCATCGATGATCTCTCGATGCGATATCAGAGGTACACAACAAGAGTGCTAGGCCGTTTTATCCGTCTGCTATGTAGAGTAGTGCAGGATGTGATATGCTACCATGAGCATCACTAGATAGTTCTATATGATGTATTACTGAAAGCTGCTATAGCTTCATAATTTTGTATGACTTTGTGCTGCTTGAAAGCCAGAATGCTTCAGATGAGGTCTCATAACCTATTTTTGTAAAACACTTTATATATATATATATATATATATATATATATATATATATATAGAGACTTCTATTTCCAGTGTTTATACGCTTCAAATGGAGAAAGTATTTATATGAGTTTTATGTCTTTTTACTATTTATTTACAACATGATGAAGCATGTTTGATTTTCATTTTATGAATGGGAAATATACCAGTCTAGGATATTTGCTAATGAATCAACAAATGCATTGTCTTCCCTAGGGATATGCCTATACGTAATAAACTCAAATGACATTTCCAATAGACGCACCCTCCGATAAAGACAGAGTAGTATATGATTTCTGATGGTATAAACCTGGTTCAATTGACAAACCACTAACTATGAGTACATGAAAACTACCAAATCACAAATATCCCAGGATGCAGCCTCAGTCAGTAGACCTATGACTGCTTCATACTCGACGATATTGTTGGTAGCAAGACCAATACAAATTGCTCCTGAACTGACTAGATCGTGTGCAGGGGAATACAAAATCCAAGCAACTAAAGCAAGGTTCAGGGTATGGAGGAAAGCACCATCAGCAAAACCATAAAAGGTTATCCAATCTGCATAACCAAAACATGGTATAAACAGTCTAGACACTAAAATCAAAACCATATTGAAAATACTAAAACACACTGAAAAGTCAAACAATGTACATATATACAAGGTACTATACATGAATGATCTAGGCATAGTACCTCTTCAGGTACAACCCATTGTGAGTTTTCCCGAAGGAGACTCCATCATAATCCATGAGCTCATAGGCCCCTTTCTTTAAAACCTTGGAAACGATAAAAGGACCATATCACATTGATTCGAACTTCCCTTTTCCTAGCTTATCATGTCTCTGATCATAAGTTAGGACTAGGTCACCTTCATTAAACAAACGAGGATCGACAGATTTATTATATTGCACCTTGACGTGTTTCTTATGTGCCTCATTAATTAAGGAAGCATCTCGTCTAGTTTCGTCAAGACTGGTCAAGTATAAAAACCTTTCTTCCTCAGTAGAAGTATTAGGGAGAATTTCAATGGAAAGTTTCAAAGACAGAATCTGACACTGATTAGGTAGGACATATTCTACTTCGTATACTAATTGAAAGGGTGTAAAACCAGTTGTTGTTTTAACTGAAGTTATATAAGCCCAAAGAGTGGAGAAGAGAGCCGGGTTCCAGTTGGATTTGTGGTCTCCAACCATCCGACGTAGCATAGTTTTTAAGACTTTGTTAATGGCCTCAACTTGACCATTAGCTTACGAATAATAGGGAGTCAAGTTTTCATGGTGAAAACCTAGCTTAGCACTTAACTCTTCCATCATACGATTCTGGAAATGTGATCCGTGATCAGTGACAATAGACTAAGGAACTCCAAACCTAGCTATTACATGGTTAAAAAGGAAGAGGACGGTAGTATTACCATCCTATGCATATGTAGGCATAGATTCATCCCACTTAGTGAAATAATCCACAGCTACAATGATGTAACCATTCCCCCCGGCTGAGGTAGGCTTACAATGCATGAAAGCTATCCCCCATTTGGAAAAAGGGCCAATGACAATGATGGGGTGTAACAGAGCAAGGCGGGTGTGATTTTTTAGATAAAAGTGTTGGTAGGGTGGGAATTGTTGGGCAATAGGGCAGACCTGAGTTAATTCTTATGCGTCGCACCAACAAAAGACCCACCCTGTTGGCCCTTTCAGCAACAACCTGCGCGCAGGTTGCAGTCTCACCCGAAACAGCAATGGGGTGCCGCAGAATCATGTTTCTGCATGCAGAGAGGGGTATTACTGTACCTTAGCCTTTAAAAGTAATTATTAATCAACACTTGTAAATTTATCATTCATTCATATATGACTTCGCAGCACAATAAACAAACTAAACTTGCATAACCCACTACGGGGAATTCACAGCGAAGCTTATTACTAGCAGTGATCTTATGTTATCAGATGTATTCAGTTTAATGCATGAAAATAACAGAGGCAGAAACAACACAATAAAACCACGACATCAAATATAACGTGGTTCACCCCCAGTGTAGGGGCTACGTCCACAAACTGTGTTTTATTCCTCTTTCCTCAAAACCACAGTTGATCTGCGCACTCAGCTGCAGATCCCTTCAGTCCTTCACAGCCGCGCACACAGCAGCAGGCTTCTGCGCACACAGCTGCAGATCTTTCTTCCTTTCTTACAAAAACCCTTTGCGCACACAGCTGCAGAGGTCGTCCACGCAGACAGCTGGGACTTATCCTTTCCTTACAAAAACCAACCTTACTTCGCCTTATCTTTCTTTACATCAAAAATCCTAACCTATCCTTTTTACACAAGCGCTTATTTATACTGCGCAGTTTTACAAAACCATGGTCTTAAACCAAAGGCACCCAAAAACCCTAAACCTTGGATTTAAACCATGGGTTTATTACAACAAGGAGGGTTTTGACTTACCCTGACACCCCTAATACTATTTTGGCCCATAGCTCTGCTTACAAATTTTCTAATTAACCGTGGAGTTACCCAACATGTAGTATGCGCCCCAACAGGCCCCTAAGACTCACTAGTGGCCCGTCCCGGGACACTCTTCAGCTTCCCTGGTGGCAGAATTTCGCTGATGAGACATAATGTACTGCTTGGTGAAGCTCTCCATGATGCTGCCGGCTGCATACTTCTGTCCTTTGCAGCAGTTTTACTGATGAAAGCCGTCGCGACCACCTGCAACACCATCCTGTTCTATGATGGCCGATACTTGACCATCCACGACTTTGGGGTCCCCTGGAATTACGTGTCCCACCGTGGGAGGAGCCTAGCTGGCGTGGTTCTGTTACACCAAAAGACGTCCTGGGGGGATTTCCCAGAGTCTTTCTGTGAGGCCTCACGCCCTTGGTTGCTCTACGTTAGAGCAATCTCCTGGCCGTCTTTGCAAATTTAGAGAAAACTCCTGCCTGTCGATGTACTTAGCCAAGCAGAACTGTGTTAATGGTGTAGTTAGAACGTGCTGCAGACCTCTATCCCTTACTTCCCGTACTAGCGTCTGAACATTACAGTCGTTCGACATAGTTCGGGCTGAATATGTCACAGATGTGCTTCAGGTAGAAATTACGAGTCGAGATAGCTCCTTATAAAATCTCAATGCTGAATTTGGCATCATGGTGTAGACATGATACCAAATCTGACGACGTTCCGGGAATCTGCTCCACACAGCACCGGATTTTTCCCAAAATCTCATTATGACCAGTAATGAGAGCAACGCTCGTGCTAGCACCGCCGAATGCAGTATGTCCCATCCGTCACATTTTGGGTTGCGACACACCTTGATAATTTTCGACTTCGACACAACCTGACCCTGCGACCTACGACCAGCTTGTTACTTCGCATTCTGTGGACAAAACAGACTACATAGTGCAACGAGCATGTTACTTGTTGAGTTTGAGCTATCTCCTGTTCTGAGTACCTGGCCTGTCTATGTACTTTTTTAAACGGCTCCCATTTATCATAGAGGGGAAAAGCTCACCATTTAACTTGGCTAGCTGAACTGCGCCCCCGTCAGTAACTTTCTGTACTACATACGGTCCTTTCCAATGTGTTTTAAACTTTTCGGGGAACTTCATGAATCTGCTGTCATAAAGGAGCACAAGATCACCCTGCTGAAAATGTTTCATCTTGATGTGCCTATCGTGCCACGCTTTTTCTTGAGCTTCCTGCACCTGTTGCTGGAAGCCTGCGACAAATCTATCCTCCTCAAGTTCTAATATCTGCTTCAGTCTTTCTGTGATTATGGCGGGGTCATCCATCTCGGTGAAAGCAGAGATCCGGAGGCTGGGAACAATATATTCCATGGGCATGACAGCTTCTTGTCCATAAACTAGTCGAAAGGGTGTATGGCCTGTCAACTTCTTGCAAGTAGTTCTGTAAGCCCATAGTACCGCTGGAATTTGAAGATCCCAATCATTCCTATTAGCATTACAAACCTTTGTCAAGGCATGCTCAAGGATTTTGTTAAAAGCTTCGACAGTCCCATTTGCTTGTGGGTGATATGCGGTACTCTTTTGATGATAGACTTGAAATTCTTCGGTCAATACTTCAGTGGTCTTGTTCAGGAAATGTGACCCTTGATCACTCATAAGAACTTTGGGACACCCAAATCTGGATAAAATGTTGTCGAAGATAAACTTCGCAGCGGTAGCGGCACTACAGGTCTTGACGGGTTGAGCTTCGGCCCAACGGGTAAGATAATCAGTTGCTGTAATGATGTATCGGGCTCCTGAATTTTTCGCAGGGGGGTTGATGGGACCAACAAAGTCAATGGCCCATTTGTCGAAGGCCTGTAATGTTATTTGCGGAGCTAGGGGCATTTCATCCCTCCTAGATGGTTTACCTGTCCTCTGACAGATGTCGCAGCTGTGGAAATATTCTCTTGCATCTTTGTGAAGTGTGGGCCACCATAAGCCAGCTGTCAAGATCTTCTGCGCTGTTGCTTTTCCTGCATAGTGACCGCCTACTGCGCCAGAGTGTGCTTCTGCCAATATTAGAGGTTTTTCGTGTTCCAAGACACATTTGCGTAATATCTCATCTGGTCCCATCTTATACAGATGTCCTGCTATTAAAGTGAAGTCCGCGGCTCGAACCACCAGCTGCTTCTTCTGTTGTGTGGTCATCTCTGCGGGGGGGATAAATGTAGACAAATACTGAGCAATATCCTGGAAATAGTCATCAACTATCTGTATAGAAAATAATTGTGCATCGGGGAGGCCTTCGTCCATATTGGTAGGTTCCTCGCCTGACT
>LPNX010200358.1:0-70703 GCA_001517045.1 Pseudotsuga menziesii
TATATATATTTGAAAAAATATATTTGCAAATATAAGTGAATGTAGCTAAAAAGTGAAAAGATAGGTTACATGTTGATAGAAGGATAATGTAAGAAAAACACGGGATCAACTTTTGAAGAATTTTTTTTAGATGTATTATATAAAATCATAAAGCATCTAAAAATGTAATCTTTTCTAAACATGTAATCTTTTATATTATATACTAAAAAATTATATTTTTTTTTTTTATAAAAAAAAAGTTTTACTCAAATTTATTTTTAAGTTTTTAATTAAAGAATTCCAACATCTCCAAATTTACCACCATTCATTTACCATGGGATTGAAGATCTATTATTTACATTGAGTGGTGATTACAATATAATGCAAAGTTTCAAAATCATCTTTTCATAAGAAAGAACAAACGCTGAATTGATGAGACAAATGGATTGTGAGATGGCATATGTTGTGATGTTATAGTAATTTGATTTTATATAGTAGTTTTTTATTTACAAATTATGAATTTTAATTCTCAATTAATTAGATCACGAATTGAGGAGATATTAGAATTGTGAGATGGCCTATGTTGTGATGTTATAGTACTTTGATTTTATATAATAATCTCTCATTTACAAATCATAAATTTTAATTTTCAATTAACTAAATCATTAATTAATTTTAATTTTCAATTAAGTAGTTCCCATTATTTAACGAAAAAATGTTTTTATTTTACATTGATTAAAAGCTTACTTTATGACCTATTTACTCTTACTCTTAATTAAAAAAAAGTAAAATTTATTTCCTAAAATATACATCAGTCAACATATGTTTGATTTCAAATAACAAAAATTAATTATCATATACGACTAGTTATGTAGCTACAATACATTGAATATATACATTTCACTTAATTATTATAATAATACTTTTAATCTAAGGTATTATAATAATAATATTTTTAATCAAATAATAAGGTAATAATTTAATTACACTTTTACAACTTTTTTTCCAATGAGTTTTTTTATTTTTTATATAATATAATAGAAATGTTAGACTAATTTTTGAAAAGCAAATAATAGTTGTTAAACTTGTATAATTTAGATTTTTTAGAGTATTTGAGTATATTGAATTTATTTATACATTCAAAAACATAATTTAAATATTTCAAAATTCAATTTTTTGAAAAAAAAAAACTAAATTTGAATTAAAAATTAATAAAAATCCAAAACTTAACAAGCAAACTACTTCCAATAAGTACCACTTACAACAATTTCTATCATATACAACTATTCATGTAGTTGAAATACATTTAATATATACATTTCACTTAATTATAATTATAATTTTAATAATAACTAAATAATAAATTACTTAAAATCATCACCTTCATTACCTTCATTTTAATATGATGATGACGACTTATAACGATTTTAAGAGTCCTGGGGCATATCATTTAAATTTGAAAAGTATTTAGGGCCATTGACGTTAATATTTTGATAATTATCGTAGATTTTATAGACAATGAGAGCTTTATAGGTTGAGTTGGTATTTTTATTTCAAATCCACTTGTTACCATAATGAACGATATATGTATACATACGTACATGGGCAGAAATAAAGTACTAAAAAAATGAAGTAAATTGTGTTTTAATATATGTGTAATGATTTTATAATAGTAATTAATAATAATTAATTACCATGTTCAACGTTCAAAGTACTAAAAATGAACCAAATTGTGTTTTATTATATGTTTAATGGTCTATTGATAGAAATTAATAATAGTTAATTACCATGCCCAACGTTCAATGAGTAGTGTTCTTTTTCTTATCAGAAAGAAAAGAAAAATATAAAGCCATTAGAAAAATGTAATAACAAAAGAATCCGATTACTCTAACATCACAAACGTCTAAGTATTTTGTCATTTGAAATATATGATAATTATTCCTCAGATAAAACCGAGTAAAACGTAATAAGAAAATCAACTTAGAATGACATCACACATGTCAGTGCATAGTCCCCACTTTTATATATATATATATTTATATTTTCAACAATAAAAATGAAAATGAAAATGCTCTTGGGCTTAAAAACACTTTCAACCATAGAAATGGAAAATTTAATTACTTGATTAAATTTAAAAATGTTTTAGTTGTTGAAACATCTTTCTCAATCTAAATGGAGAACCGCTAAAGTTCAAACCATTCATCATCCCCTCATGGAAAGAATATGACATGACAACATTATAAATATAAATATTTGACAAACAACTTCATTTTGAAATAGGGCCTCCACCATGACAAGATGTTTTATGTTGTTGTGCTACTTTGGATATAAAAGTTGTATATAGTATAAGAAAACAATAATAATAATTTAGTATTATAAATTAATGTTAATTAATATATTTTAGAAAAATGATTTGAATATTTAAATTTTTTGTTTATTTGTCTTTATATATAAATGTAAGTTTTTTATATTTTTACAAATATATATAAAATAATATTATCTTGGTAAAAAAATTTATATTTTTATTCAAGGGTAATTAACATAGATTCATCTTAAAAGGAGATTTACCAAACATTGATCCATCTTAAAAGGGATTTACTAAACATTGAGAGAGATCAGATCTCTTGCTGTGTAAACCCTTATTTAGATTAAGTGTGTAATGCAATGTTCATGGTTTTATTTTATTTTACTTGTGTAGTTTATATATATATGTGTGTGTGTGTGTGTGTGTGTATATGTATATATATATATATGTATATATGTGTATATATATATATATGTATATGTATATGTATATGTATATGTATATGTATATGTATATGTATATGTCGTTGAATATGTTTTAAATCTAATTTCAATTTATATGTTATTTTTATAATATTTTATTATTTAAAAAAATACAAGTGTTAGCTCCAAAATGAGCATAGAAGGAGTTACGCATCATCTTTAATGGGTTGTAAAATGTGCCTCTTGGCACAAAGACCATTATATTTCTCCCTACAAATACATTGTACTTATTTGGTAGAAACCCATGCAAGAAAAAAACACTTCTTCATAGACATATTAGAAATCAACAATTAAGCAAAGTTAACATAATTTATGTACATAGAAAATGGTCCATTTGTGTAGAAAATTTGTCTCTTTTTTTGGAGTTGATTTTTTTTTTTTGCAGGATTGGAGACGCGAGGCCGATTTGAGGAGTCGTGGTGATTGCTGCCACCGTTGCCTGCGTCCGCCCTCGCCCAGCTGAGCTGCTCAGGCCGCGGGCCATGGCCTCTCGAGGGGGAGGGGAGCCCCCTCCCTCCTCCCCGATCTCTGCGGTAGAAGCCTTCCGTAGGCTGCTAGGGCCTCCTGGGAAGAAACTGGTGGCCCAAGAGGTCCCGAAATTTATCCAGAAATTAGATTCAGTACCCGAAATTGCTTTGCCAGAGGAACCTTCGATCAAGATAGCTCTGGCTCTTGTTGAAAGAGGCTTGGTTGGCCAATTCATGGGGCTATGGCCCTCACCCAACACCACGGACGATTGGATTCAGCGTAACTGGAGACCCCATCTGAAGCATAGTGTCACCTGCTACCCAGTGGGAAGAGGCTTCTTCGTCTTAGAATTCATCTCCAAAGAGGACCGCGATCTCATCTTCCGGAGTGGCCCCTATTTCATGGGATCCCAAGGTCTGTACCTCAACAGATGGTCTCCAGACTTCGATCCCACTGTAGATGTTCCCAAAGAGGTTATGGTCTGGGTTAGGCTCCCCAATATTCCGATCCACTGTTGGAACATTCAAGCTCTGGAGAAAATAGGAAATGCCCTAGGCCGCTTCATTGACAAAGCCAAGCCCAAAGGCCAGTATTCCTGTGCTCGAATATGTGTTGAAGTGGATCTGGAGGTGGGGCTACCAGAGGCCGTCAATATCTCGGTAGGCTCTTGGAACCATTTCCAGAAACTAGACTATGAACAGCTTCCATTTAAATGCCGGCACTGCCATGAACACGGACACTTTCAACGTAGCTGCCCTAAATCCCATTCGGCAGAAGAAGGGGAGGGATGGCAAAGGTTCAAAAAAGGCAAGGATCCCTCCAAGATGAATGACAAGAGAGCAACAAGCACTGCTCAAAAATCAGATCCAAAAGTCCCAACGAAAGACCTAGTCCAGCCCCAACCTGCGAAGCAGCCTCCAGTCAACTCGGTCCAAGGGGCAAGCACTTCTATTCTGAACGTCCCAGATCATCCTCTGCTTATAATCATTCTGGAAGCCAATCCCCCTGAAACTGCAAGTCCAATAGAGATACCCGTCACCCAAGCTGCGAATTCGTTGGAGCCAGGGGAAATCCCTTCCCAACCTGAATCTGTGATCCCTAGGGCTGAGAGGCCCCCTATCCGTGAAGAAATTCAAGAAGTGGACAAGGAACCTTCAACAGCTGAATCTGATCCAGGAGTATTCTGAGACGAAAGATCCACCGAGTCGATTAGCTCGCATGCAACCCCAGTCAAGAATCCAAGGGGCCGAAAATCCAAGAAAAAGCAAAGGGAAGAAAATTCTTATGTAGATGTCTTGCAGGGATCCCAAAAAACCCTCAAAAGTATGATGAATACAAGATCGAAGATAGGCCAAGCCTCTAAAGGGGCCGCCCCCTCTCAAAGTAAATAATGAGGTACATCTCCCGGAACATAATTTATGTACATAACCCTATGTATAATAAATTCTAAAGTACAAAAACAACAAAAAACTATATTACCACTTAACACTTCTTCATAGAAATAATAGAAATCAACAATTAGGAAAAGTTAACATAATTTATGTGCATAACCCTATGTATAATAAATTCTAAAGTACAACATAAAAACTATATTACCACTTAAAGCTTACATCTTAAATATAGGAAATCCACCTATCCATCCAATATATCAGATCTAAATGACCCTTCATTGTTTATAAATAGTGATCACAAACTAATGAGTTGAAAGGAGTTGAAAATAAGAGGACCATCGAGTCACATATGCATAAGATAACATGTTGTATTATACATGAGTAAAGTAAAAAACAAAAGCATACATGGTTAGAATATTATACCAATTTGATGTTAAATCATTTTCTTTGACTAATTATATTATAACATTCATTCCTTCTTAAGCATAACTTTGGGTATTAATAACAATATATAAAATAATAAAGAATAAGGAAGGAAGCATTATGCATGTTTTCGCTTAAGGAAAACTTACACCACATCTAACATAAACGAAACACCTAATATAAACTAAAGATAAAAAAATATTTTGTTTTATCAAGGTACTTATGAATATGATGAAAACTTAATCTTTTTATTGACAATAAGTAAGTCAATAACTTGTTTTTTAGTACTAAAACCAACCATATTACTAAGATTAATATGGTTGAAATACGCTGAGAGATATATATTTAACATATTGATAATGTTTTTTTACTAAAGGATGTGTCAATTACTTGTATCGAATAGTTAAGCTAATATAAAAACAACTTGATTTATGGTTGTTAAACTCATAGTTGAAGCTATGCTCATAGTGGTGTCATCATTGGAGTTGAACTAATAGTTGTATCTAATAGTTAATTTAAAAGTTAATATAAATCTTAGACTATGCCTTATGCACATTAACTCGACTTCCAAGCGCGATATGGAGTTCAAGTGTCACATAATTTGCACATTACCTTAGTGATTGTTCTTGGTGCATGGTTTCACTACAATCAAGGTCAACTTCTCATGCTAAAAGATGGGGTTTATCTAAATTTATTTTAATAGTTGTATCACTATTGGAACAATCTAATAGTTTTCCAATATAATTGTGATTAGAGTTGAAGTTAAGCTAATAGTTGTAGAATCATTGGAGTTAATCTAATATTTACCCAATATAATAGTGATTAGAGTTGAAGTTAAACTAAAAATTGTAGAATCATTGGAGTTAAGTTAATAGTTGTATCTAATAGTTATTTTAAAAGTTAATTTATTGGCAATTGCAATTCAAGTAAAAGTCATGATCAAAGTTGAAGTTAAGCTAATAGTTGTATCATCAATGTATTTAAGCTAATAATTGAATAATTTTATCTAATAATCAAATAGTTGAAGCTAAAGGTTTTTTTTTTCCAACTATCACGAATTGTACTTATCAGATGTTAACTAAACTATTTTTAGTTTTTCTATTTTTAATCTTTTTGAAATTGGAATGGAAAACCTAATTATAACTATATGTAAAACCTAAACATGTAATATGAACTATATATTAGCTAGATGTCCAACTAGATGTCCAACTATGAGATGCGGTAGTTTAAGCCTTAAGTGATTAGAGTTGAAGTTAAGCTAATAGTTATAGAATCATTGGAGTTAACTAATAGTGTATCAATTAGTTATCCAATATAAGTGTGATTAGAGTTGAAGTTAACCTAATGGTTCTATAATAATTGGAGTTAAGCTAATAGTTGTATCTAATAATCGATGGAGTTAAGCTCGTATTTGTATCTAATAATCAAATAGTTGAATATAAATTTAAATTTTTACAACTATCACTAATTGTACTTATCACATGTTAATTAAGCTATTTTTCCTTTTTTTGAAAATTATTAATTTTGAACGACAACCATAGAATCAATCTAAATAGCACACTTGTCTCATTCTTGTTTAATATTGAACGACACCCATAGAATGAATATGGATAGTACACTTGTCTCACTCTCATCCATAGATGAAAAAGCATAGATGGTAGTCCACCCAAAAATTCTAACATATATACACCTTCAGCGTAAATATGTTTAATGAAATGCATGTGTCTATATGTAATTAGTGCATTGAGGATAAATTAAATTACTAGAAATCTTAATAGAACCAAACTCAAAACATGTATTCTATTGTGACTGTAGAAAGAGAAATATCATTCATTTTTTGTATCACCAAAGAACAATCCCTAAACCAATATTGTGAACATATCATGTTTTGTAATTTCAATCATCAAAATAACAAACCCTATATAAATCTATGAATCCCTGCAATATTGTAGAACCCTCTAAATTAAATTTAACACCAAACATAGTTGTACCTAATAGCTACAAAAGTATTTCTTGAATATATGTTGTTATTGATGTTAAAGGTTCAAAGATGTAAAAAATCTCTAAGGATCAAAGATGTCAAGAGATCGAAGTATCAAAATACTAAGTATGATAGAGGACCAAAAGAATTAGATGATATTTATAATAGATCTCTCTCACAACCATCTTGAAGAAATGCATATGAAAGAATGAGAATGCCACATAAAAGCAATTATATCACCATGGAATTAGTCACAAATGCACACAGAAGAATATTGTAAACAACAAAGACGCACAAATATTTCCTGTGAGTAAAATAATATTGTGCAATATTCCCACAAGAAAGTTGGTAAGAAGTGAAAAGTTTTGAAGAGAAACCCAAGCAATAAATTGATGTATGAAATAGTCCCACAAATGTGTTGTCACACGCGCATCATAAACTACAATGATAATTTTTGAAAAATGGCATGCTGACGTGGGTCCTAACTTGCAAAATATGCAACCCAATGGGACGCTATCAGAAGTCAAGGAACTTCACCAAGTGGACACATATCTTAAGTCAAGATGATTATAAATAAGCAAGAGATGGATGAGGTGACGTAAGCTTGTAGAAATGAAGATATGAAATAACAACTAGATAAGATTTTAATGTATTTGGTGTATCAATGGCTCATTAATCACCAATGAACATATATTTGTAGCATATTTGTAGTGCGATACGAGCAACACTAGATGAAAGGATGCCCGAACTCTAGATTTGAGAAAGGTTTTTCTCGGTAAGATGCAGATCATAGAAAATCAAGTATAACTGAGTTGAAAGTCTTCGATTAATGTAGAAAATGGACCAATTGAGAAAAAACCTATTGAAGTTGTTTTTGCACATCCTATTTGGGGCAACTATCCATCACAAATGCAGACGTAGATCAAGGATTGCAATAGTTGTGTAATTTGAGAAAATGAAGATGTAGATCGAAATTTTTTGTGATATTTTGGAAAATTGTCTGATGCAGTTACACAAACGTGTATCAGATGATTTCAACAGTTGTAGAATTTGAAGGAAAAATATTTATCTACTTGTCAAATTTCTGTACAATTACATTTCATATCAGGGAGGTTGGACAAGGAAAGGAGTGGGGGGTTACAAGGCTTCTTCAAGTGAGTGTTAGTAAATTCAATTAGGGTGCAACAACATGCTTTCTGTGGATACAAGTAAAATTCAAGGGGTCGTAGTGTCCTTACAGTGGGTGTTGGAAAACAAGCAAAAGTTATTACTTCTGCAACTAGAGAGTGCAGTTCATCCATAGGTTGAAGCTTGAAGTCGTGAGTCACAATTTTCTCAATAGACTGATATATGTTTAGGTTGAAGCCCGAAGTTCATAAATTAGTGGTTACACAGATAGAAGTTGTTGTAGGTTGGTGGTCATAGGCACGTCATAGGTCAAAGATTGTACTTGAGATCAGTTTGACACCTGAAATGAGTGGGTGCTCATATTTGGAGACTATTATCTCCTACTAATGTAATTACTCTTTTATTTATAGATATATAATTTTTCTCAATATTTTTGTGTGTTTTTGTGAATGATGAAATGCTTAAATCTGTGAAAATATGCATGGTAAAATTGTTCATATTTTCCCAATTATTGATTCACCCCCCCTCTCAGTAACAACTAAATACCAACAATTGGTATCATAGTTGGTGTCTTTTGTAAACATACTAACTTCTGGAATACAGATCCAACATAGAGATAATGAAACCGGATATATCTTCCAAAGTCATGAAGGATGCAGTAAGTGATGAAGAACTTGCAGAAGTTGATGTTGAAGCTGATTTGATTAGTAGTCTGGAAGAGTTAGAAAAATATTGTAAAAGAACAAGATTTTGAAAGATAAGGCTGAAGAACATAAAGAACAAGTTGAAGAAACTAGAATATTCAATTTGAAAATAATAGAATAGATAGCGCATGAGGAAGAAAAATGTAAAAAAATTGAAGAAGAAGTTTCTCATCTAAAAGAACAAATGGCCAAGGCAAAAGATCAAATGAACTCATGGGAAAAAATCATCATAGGTTCATAGGATTTAGAAAATAGAAGAAGAGCATCCAAAAAGGAAGACAAAGGCTATGTGAATGTTGTAAAAAGGTTCATGCCTAGATAATAACAAAATATGAAAATGGAATTTCTTCTCTCGGAAATATCCATCTTTTGCTGCTGTAACCACCACCCTAAGATTTTTTATGTATTAGTGCCCCACTTTTTCTTTGAATTTCTAGCTTTTAAGTCTTAAAAGTTTTCCTTTATCCTCCAAGAATTTCTTCATAACTTAGATTTTTGCAAGTTGTTTTGTGAAAAGAAAAACTATTTATGTCCACCCGACGTATCAGATGAACTCATGGAGTTTATCCGATATAGCGGAAGAGTTATTTGAAGGCTTACCAAGCCTTTGTTTCTTGTGCTTTCCGGAAGACTCACAAGAGTTTTTCGATTCGTCGGATGAACTCTTGTCTGTGATATCGATGATATCGGAAAACATTTTCTGATGCTTTTCAAATGGTTGTCAACAATGTTTCCGATGCACTAGATCGTCTTGTTGGTTTAGTTTCCAATGTCCACAGAATATTTTTTGTTTTTAAACTCCCATCGTTTCGATTGTTTATCCTAAGTCTTCTGAATAATTTGTTGTTGAGTCCTTTACCGATGCTTTAGATGCATAATCGGATGTGCAACCGATAACCTTTCTGAAGAGTCTCTCGATGTCGATGCGAATGGTTAGTTGGTTACTTTACCGATGGAATATTTAAGCCATCACCCCATCCCTGCGTGTTAAGTATGTGGCCACCCGATGATATCAGATACTTTCCAATTTTCCGTATGAAGCCATCGTTTCCCTTCTAAATATCGTTTTCGATGCTTTTCCTTTCGGCTCCAGCGGGGTTTTTCACTCGAGGATCATTTATTACTTGTCGGCGCTTGTCTCATTACACCTTTTTAAGCCCATAAGGAAGCGCATTATGATTACTGTTGGCCGTTTGGTTATGCATTTTCCTATGCAGAGCTGTCAGTCGTTGAGCGGATCTATTCATCTGGGACCGCAATTGTTCTATCTCATTTCAATAGCCAAGTAGGATCTCAACCAATTTCTTATTTTGATGCTTAGCATGATTTTTGTGATAAATTGGTAGGTTTATATTTTTTTCCAACTTCGCAGAGAGTATTTAGACTTCGAGGTCAAAGTGTTTTATTGTTTTGTCCTCGAATGATGAAGCCTTTATCTTTTTGCTTCTGGTTAACCAGGTCTGCTGGTTTTTCCCACCTTCCCCAAGCTGTTTTTCTCCCAACTCTCGCCATGAGAGTTTCTTTGACAGTATTTTGTAGTAGGAGGACACTGGGAAGACAAGCATTTCTCCCTCTGCACCACTCCTTCATTTCACCAATGCAAGGGTGGGGAGATTACGACCATTGGTCTAGGGGTTTTCATGGGTTTCTGTTTTCATTTTCAAGCTGCAGGAGGAAATTTTCATTCTGAAGTGAAAGCCCTAACTATCCATCTGGGTTTTCTTCAAGTTATTCATGGTTTTCATTTTACCTTGTCGATGGTGTTAGGGTTTATATGCCCAAGGATGTGTATCGCCATGAGAAAATCCTCAGTGCCCTGAAACAGAGCTTACTTACCTGCAAACCATATCTGATCTTTCTCCTGAAAAGTTTTAAACA
This sequence comes from Pseudotsuga menziesii, assembly GCA_001517045.1. Taxonomy (NCBI): domain Eukaryota; kingdom Viridiplantae; phylum Streptophyta; class Pinopsida; order Pinales; family Pinaceae; genus Pseudotsuga; species Pseudotsuga menziesii. The sequence goes on from LPNX010200358.1 coordinate 10,740, forward strand.
TGTTGTTTAAATTTTCAATTCAGTAGCATGGTTTAGGGAGGGAATAAAAGACTTGCTAAGATGTATCAGGATGATTTGGTAAAGTTTTCTAGTTAAAACTTGGTTTTTTGTTTTTTGTTATATGCAGCGTCATATTTATCAGTCACAGTTATATTTCTTTGAAATGAATTGAGTCTAAAAAATTGATTTATGGTTTAAACAACCTCATCATCTATATAACACTATGCCCTGGAAAGGGAAGAAGAAGGTGCAAGCCACATAGGAGGATCTAGAGGTGGAGGCCATTACATGAGTAGAAATGATATACGAATATACCAAGGTTGTTACTGGCAGTGAACCTAAGTATAGACGGGGGAAGTTATACTAAATGATCAAATACTGAAGCGTACCAGATGCAGGGTTAGAATATTTTCCCATATATGCAAACATATAAAGATCAGCGATTATGAAGGCTTCCGCTTAGGAGGAACTTTTTTCATGTGCAGAAGTGATTGGCTAGATGCTCCCAAAGGTAGACATAACCAATATGGTTATATTAAATGTTGAAGGACAAGGTTTTGCTGCTTACAGCCTGACTTATGTAGCTCAAGCATTCAAGCTTCCCACTCCTCATATTTATCTCACAGAGAAAGGGTTAAAAAGGTTAGACCTTGATATTGTTGACAATGCCCAAAGAATGATGGTCCCCGGGAAGAAGTTTCATATGAGGCCTACCGGATAATATGAAACCATGAACCTGCGTACCCTCTATAGGATTTTATCTTTAATGTTGAACATAATTTTTGGCTGAGCAAATGGGAAGTATTACAAAATAAGTTAGGTGTCAATTATTTTATTTGTGGCCACTCAAGGTACCATTTTTAACTGGGTTGATATAATATCTAACAGCTTGTCCTCATGTATAAGCGCAACGTTGGAGGACTCTCACAAAAGAAGTTAGATTTCTATATGAGCTCCCTTTTGGTTGATTGCAATTTGTGCAAACAACAATTCCGAGCACTGAATTGCCAGTGGGATAAGACCAAAACTACTATTTATTCTGCATACCAGTTGTTTTGGGGACATAAATACTTCAGCCATTATAAGAGTATCTATGAATATTTCATAATGCCACTGTACAGATTAATATTCCTTACCGAATACAACTACATGTCTGAGGAAGCATTGAAGATTGTAGTAGATAATGGTTATTATTACCTAACAGAAGAAGGTATATACCTAAGGATGTTTGGTGGAACTAGGGATCCTTCTCTTTTACCGAAATACGCCATAGACTATGTTGTTCACAAGGAAGTAGTGAGGAAAATTTACATTGATGGGATTGGGAACTTCTTATTTGATCAGAAGAAAGCTATGTACCCCCCTCTCATGTTCTATATATGTAGCTATAAGTTCTCCAAGGTAAAAAGTGCACTATATTTTGTAAAAGAGCTAGAATACTTCCACTTTGGAGAAATAAGCTTTCATAAAAAATGATTCATAAGATAAGGTTTCTAACTATTATGTAGCAGCAAGAGTCATTTTGAGTACACAAATTACTGGGATAAAAATGAAGAAATATTCCGCAAGGCCTGCAATATCACAGCTTTAAGAAAAAGATTCAAGTAAAAGATAAAAACTGTAGGAGGTAAGGGAAGCAGTAGTAAATCTGTTGAGTAGAAAAAGAAACAAGAAGAAGAAGCTATGAAAAAGAGAGAAGAAGAAGCCCTCAAACTATTGCATGAAGCAAAGCAGTGGTTAGAAAATGAGGAACAACAAAGGAAAAAAGAGGAAGAAACACAGAAAATGCAAGAAGAAGTTGAGAGGTTAATACTAGAAGCAGTTTGCTAAGAAAGAGACCAAGCAAAGAAAGCAGCTGAAGAGCTTCGAAAAAAGAAGTAGGAGGAACAAGATCATGCCATTCTTGAGTAGACACAGTCTCATGATGATGATTTGTTAGAGTCATCTTTCCCATTTAGTAGCACAACTATAGAAGATCTAGATCTAGGATTAGAGTTTGGGCTAATTCCTTTCATCCCATCTCAAGAGCATGTGATAGCTAATTTCAACACGATTTTCTATGATAGGAATAAGAAAAGAATTGTCACGAGAACATAGAAGAGGGCAGATACCGGGAATATGGTGAGTGAGAAAATAGTCATCTATGGGACTAACAAGGACCCTAAACTCCTTGCAAGGGAAGGTGTAGCCTCAGCCCTTGAAAATGTAGATGATGTGGATATAATAGTGGATGATTTGGAAAAATATAAAAAGAAGGTATCTGAAATGAAGGAGACTTTAAATAAATAAAGAGGGGAAGGACAAAGCCTGAAAAGGAAACATGAAGATAGTCTCAGTGAGTTAGAAAAATTGAGAGAGGAATTCCAAACTTTGCAATATGACAAGGATTCCCTAGTATTATCAGTAAATATCACTGAAGGAGAAAAGAAGGATCTCGAGAATCAGGTTGCAAAAATAGAACAGAAAGGAGATGCAGAAAACAAAAGGGTGGAAGAGCTTGAAGCTTAAAACATTTTTCTAAAAGAGAAACTCTAGGTAGCAAAGGAGAAACGTGGGAGAAACATATAGATATCACCCCTTTCTGGAATCAAGCCTCCATGCTACAAAAGGGAATAAATCAGATTTTATTGAGACTAGCAGGGGAGATGTACAGGATTAAACAAATTGAGGCTAGGTTGAAAGAGCTAGCACTCAGCTCATCAGAATTCTGGAAGAGGCTATCAGAGGTGGTTTAACTTGTGAATAACTAGCTATCATGGATAGGAGCTAACCCGAGATTTCTAGAAAATATGCCTTAGAAGACTACAGGGAGTCTGAAGATGGAAGTGGCAATATTGAATTTTGGGTGTAAATCAGCAGTCGGATTGAACACAGATATCAATAGATCTATTGAAAAGTGCACTCAATTCTACAAAGGCATGTATTATGTTCAAAATTAGTGCATGGTTTTAGCAGGGAGGAACATTTGAAGAGCTTACAAGAGAGGCTGTTAAAATGAGAAGAAATCATATCTAAGCTCGAGGGTGTAAGTGAAGAAGCTACTGAAATATGGATTATACAAGCTTCATGCCACAATCACCTGTTGGAGGAATTGCTTAGTCAGAATGCACCCAAAGTGAAAGAGATCAAGTCCCAGTTGTCAAAGCCTGAAGTGGAAGTGTGTGTGTTGGAGCCAACTGAATATCGGGTCATCAGTGAAGAAGCCCAAGCATAGAGCATTTTCATCAAGACACCAACTGGGCCCACTTAAATTTGTCTTATTCACAAAATGAGGATTATGTAATATTTTGTATTTATCCCTTTTCTAGTAAATACACCAAAAGATGAAATTTTATAAAGGAGGGGTCGAGGAAGCCCAAAAGGTTGGGGAAACTCAAGAGTCATTTTGTAATTTTGTATAAGTAGGGGTAAAGCAGATGAAAGAAGGACTTTTCGATAGCATAGTTAATGAAGCTTGTTGTAAGAAGAACTATTTCCTATTATAATAAAGAGGATGGAATTCTGCTGGAGAGAGTATTGCATAAATCTCAAAGCATGTTGTGTAAAGTCGAATGGAGAACAATTTCTTGTTTAGCATTATATACAATCTATGCGATCGTTCCTAACCCTTTGAACTACTTATGAGTTATGACTGATTTTATGTTATGCGATGAATCTTATGCAATAATGAATGATGAATGTTTTAATAACACTAAGCTATCTTTGTGTTAACTTTCTGCTATATGTATGTATCTTGTATTTATTAGTTATCTGAAGAGTTATTTATGCAAACAATACAATACATAGTTCATTCTTATTTAATATCAATCTTGCTCCCTGGGGATAGGCTAGAATAGATTTAGATTAGTTGATATGTTTATGTTACTTGCATTTAATCTAGGAACTTGCATTTCATACATAAAAGATACAATATATAAATGATGGATCAGGCTGCAACCGGTAAAAGAGATTTAAGAACACCTTTTAACTCTACGGTAGCTGGAACACAAACCAGACGGATTCCCCATTCCAAACCATAAATGAGCTATTTGGGAATAGTTATTGGGGAGAATCCCTACTGTCGGTACCTAGAATTTTTCCAGGCATCAACATGATCATGTAACATCAAGAATATTTCGGTCTAGTAGGTATTGAACTTTATTTATAGGAAATTTTTTCAGTGTAAAAACTTTGGTCACAAATAAACATAATGTAGAGAGCATTTGAGAGACTATACTAAAGAGCATAAAATGTCCTACATAATGAATTTCACTCCTGAAAAGAATGAAGTTTCACAAAAAGGATGAAATTTTTTTAGTAATTTGAGCACATAATGTGAGTGCAAACAATGCGGAAACTATGGACACAATCGAAAATTGTGAAAAGGGTCTTCATTGGAAAATGCTTTTCCCTCAAAGAAAATATGAGCAAAGGAAATATGTTCAATCAGACTCTGAACGATGCAAATTAGCACTACATGCACAAAATAAGAAATTTGAATGGTATGTTGACAATAGCTTCTCTAAACACTTGATAGGAGACAAAGATTTTTTTTTAAATATCAAAGAAGAAAGAGGAGAAAATGTATACTTTGAAGAGAATGTCTTAGCCAAGATCATAGGAAAAGGAATGGTCACCCTCGGGAACTAAAGAATTAAAGAAGACATTTTTTTTTTCTGGTTGAAAATATGAAACACAACCTCCTCAATGTGAGTCAAATGTGGGAACAAAGACACACTCTCACATCTAATTCAGAAAAATGCAGGATAAAAGACAAAGTCACTAGTAGCCTGGTTTCAACTCCCACTAGAGCTCCAAGCACCATTTACATACTCGATGAAAAGAAAGAAATAATGATTTCTTGGATGAATAGATGAAGAATGTATCTGGCATAGAAGACTAGAGGATATAAATTTTGATAATACGGTCAGATCAGCAAGATACAAGCAGTACGTGACATCCCAAAATTTGTGAATCCTCTACAGTAAATTTGGAAAGAATTTCAAAGCAGAAAACAAACAAGAGTTAGTTTCAAGGGTTATAAGGACCATTCAACTTCAATATTAATGGAATTAGTTCATACATATCTATGTGGACCCACTAGAGTGAAAGAACTAAAAGGTGAACACTACTTTTCACTTTTCATAGATGATTATACTCGAATGACATGGGTATTCTTCCTCAAGAAAAATTGTGAAACATTTGAGTGCTTTAAAGTTCTAAATTTTTATCTTGAAAATAATAAAAAATCAAACAATCAAATGTCTAAGATCAGACAATGGTGAAGAATTCATTTAAAATGAGCTTGAATACTAGTGTGAACAACATGGGATAAGAAGGAAATTCTCAGTGGCCAGAACACCACAATAGAACAGGGTGGCTGAAAGAAAGAACAAGGCTGTGAAGGTAATGGCCAGAAGATTACTTAATGAATCCAAGATTTTTTATATATTTTGGACACAAGAATTTCACAAAGTTGTTCGCATTCTAACATAGCACAAATCAGAATAGGCAGCAATATGACCGCAATGAGCTCTGGAAAGGAAGACTAGCTACCATCAACCATTTTCAAATTTTTGGAAGGAAATGCTAATAAAATGGAACGAAGACAACCTTAGAAAGTTTGATTCAATATCAGATTAAGGTATCTTCTTGGGATATAGTTGGCCCTGGGGAAGTGTGTAAAGTATGGTCTGGAAGTTTTGAGGAATCTGATTGCAGTGTGAACAAGGATGCGACAAAGCAAAGAAAGAATGGATCAAATACGAAATTTTGGCTAGCTTTTGGGGAAAAATTAAACATAAGGGGTGAGTTAGAAAAAATTTCCACTTATACGTAGTTGGCGTGATATGTAAACTCAATCGTTATAGCCTATAAAAATGTAAAGGGGATTCTTGAGTAGGTTTATATTAGTGAATGGTAGTCATGAGTTGTTTTGGGGTGGATTTGGTGTAAGAGTTGGTCGAGAGTAAGTTTTGATACCATATGTAATTTTGTATGTTGTAGTGTGAATTGTGAATAAGAGTCATGAATGGTATCTAATGTCAATCCGCAGGTTGTGTGCACAAACATAATGTAATGGAGTTTTGATGAACAAATCTGCAGGATGTGTGGACAGAAAAAAGTGTTCAAGACACGATTTATTCCAAATGAAAAGAGATTTTGTGGTTTTTTTCCACATGGGTTTCCACATTAAAAACTTTGTATCAAAGGTGTAACTTTATTTTCTTTCTAAAGCTTTGTGATTTTGCTGCAACTAATAATGCTTATGATGAAATGGAATAATATTATTGAGAATGTGGAAAATGTGATTTAAATCTATATGTTTTTATATATTGTTGTTATCTATCAATGATTGTTCCCCGATCTGCATCCTTGGGTAATTTGTTCAATTCTTCCATGGAAAGATACCCATCTGTAACTACGGAAGTCTAGTTCCCGTAGTCCCTATAGGAATCTCAGATGAGAATTCACTTGCATAACAGGTGTTACCGATGGGGTTATGCTCTATCGGATTGGTGCCTTGGGTTTTGTTGGTCAGGCTAAAGGTTCAACCTAGGTTAGTTGAAGCAAGCCAACGAATATGTTGTTAGAAATAATTCATACATATTTTATAATATGAGGTTAAATAATATAGTCGAGAATCCATATGTGATAGTTGATGAATAATTGAGATACAACATTTTAGAAGATGACAAGAAACCCTGTCCTGAACAAACCACCAAAGATGTACAATATGAAGAAATGGCCATCGAAAAATAGGATACTCTTCTTCGATAAGAGGAAGAAAGTTGATTGGATACAAAAAATCCTAGAATTTTTCAAAATAACCACTCGAAAGACCTAATAATAGGTGGCAATATTTAGGGAATAGAAATGAGAAGAAACTCCAAATTGTTAACATTGAACAAGTACATATCTCACTATTGTCTCAAATAGAACCAAATAGCCTTATGAAGAAAAAATTATGAGCATTGGGTCAAGGCTATGGAGGAAGAACTAAATCAGATAGATAGAAATAAAAGATGGGAACTAGTTCCATGACCCAAAAACAAAAATGTCGTAGGGACAAAATGTGTCTTTTGAAATAAGCTAAATGAGCAAGGAAATATTGTAAGAAACATGGAAAGACTAGTGTATAAATAATATGCACAAATTGAAGGTATTTGCATTGAAGAAACCCCTTTCTGAATGGGGAACTAGATGAATAGGTGTACATGGAACAACTTGAAAGATTCTCTCTTTGGTTTAATACGGATTATGTTTGCAGACTAAAAAATGAACTATATGGTCTAAAACAAGCCACTAGATCCTAGTACTCAAGGTTAGACAAATATCTACGACAACAAGGTTTCACAAGGGTTCATGTTGACAACAACCTGTACATAAAAGTAGAAGGTGAAGATGTTACCGTTATAGCCCAAAATGGCACATCTTTGCCTGTGACCACTTTCCTATGTTTTCGTCGCTTGTCGACACTTCCATGATGACACTTCATGAAAAGTCACTGAAAAAAACACCTAAATTAGAGGACCCATATCTTTAGTTCTATAACTCCGTTTGAACTCATCTCTACACTGTTGGAAAGGTATTTTTGTTAGATAAAACTTTCCAGAAGACACCAAAGTATGAAAATGCCCTGAAATACCCTAAAAATGACTCTTTTTATGTGTACATGAGTTTCCTTAAGGCAAACCCATGTACATATGCGAGTTGCTATATACAATAGTCATGTACGCCTTATATACACAACTTTATGCATTGCAACCCACGTGTACTCCTCGTGTATGCGACTTTTGTTTCTGCAACCTGTGTACACCTCTTAAAAATGTCAAAAAAATACGAATTTTGAAATTTGGGTAGTTTCGGTAGTTATGAAACTGACTTCTTCAATTGTAACTCTTTGTCTTTGACCCTAACTCTTCATTAAACATATAAATAGAGGTAGGGAGGTCCATGAGAGGAGACTTGAATCTTTGCATTGTTATGCCGGAGGATTTGGAGCTCTCTTTTCCCACACCTTTTCCCTAGAAGCTTTATCCTTGTGTTGCAGAACTTGGAGGCTGAGTTCCTTGGAGAAGAGAAGCAGCAGAACCAGATCAAGGTTTCGTGAGGTGCCGAACTTGAAGAGAAGGTATACCTGTACTTGTTTTCAAGATTAATAAAGATGTGATGTCCTTCTTCTTCCCAAATTATATTTCAATGTTTGATTGAATATTTGTTTATGATCATATGATGATGTTAGTCAGATCATTATTTCATGTTTATTTGATTATCATTTCTTTATATGTGGTCATATTGGTTTTAGGAAGGTATAATTTGTTTTGTAGGTCTCTTAGAGCAAGAGGAGTAAGAGGAGAAAGAAGAGGATTGAAGGGCTGCTTGGATCAACCTTTCTTTGGCTAAGGTATGAACCATTCTAATCTCTAAAAGTTGCTTATATATACTTGCAGAACCATTTTCATCCACCTTTCAAACCCAGTACATTGATGGCCTCTTAAACCCTAGCCATAGGAAATTTTCCTTTACAAAGAATTGGCGACTCCGCTGGGGAGTGCCTTGTCTGTTTGGGGTTTCTTTGTCTTTATTTCAGTATTTTGCATTGGTTTTAGGTCTTTCTTGCCACTTAGGAACAACTTCTAAATCTGATAGCACACTTCCCCTACCTTCCTAAGGCATTTTTTGACCTTTTTTGGGAGTTTTTCCACCCATACACGAGTTGCAGACTAAACAGTCGCGTGTCTGGTTTCGTACACACAACTTTCTATACTATCAACCCGTGTATGATACGTGACTTGTCAGTAATACAACCAGCATGTGCTTGTACATGCAACTTGCTGTGCTGTCAACCCACGTATGACACACGACCTGTCAATAGTTAAACTCGTGTATGCCCCTTTAAATAGTGTTTTTATCCTTTTTGTGGTTTTTTCTTCTATTTGAAGGTGTTTTGGTAGGTATTTTTGGGTCCTCTATAGGTGCATGACTCCAGGGGGTTAGTGTCATCCATTTTGGTTGTTCTTTATCTATGTGGTAAGCCTTTTGTAGCATTAGGGTTTTCTCTTTGCTCTTTTCCCCCACCTCCTTTGCTTGGAATGATTTTTTGGTTCATGTTCCTGGTCAGCCTATGTCAGTGATCTTTGTCTGAGTTCAGAAGCTTGTTGGTGTTGGTTTCCTTCTTCTTCTGTTGGTTAACTTCACCATGCCAAAATAGTTACTTGTTTTTTATGCAAGCCTTCCTTCCAAGTAGGGTTTATGTTGACTTTAGTTTATTCTAGAGTTTGTTTGGTGGTTGTATAGCAGAGTTCCTTTTGCTTTGTTCTTGTTATCTACATACTTTTGATTGTAGGTATCTTTTCTTTTGTATTTATAAAGAAAAATAAAAAGATCATATATTTGTTTTTGCTACTTTACCCCCACCTCCTTCTTTGGCTTGACCTTCTTGGACAAGGTACTGAGAAACCTCTGTTTGTAGGTTTAGATTGATACTTGGGACTTCTTCACCTTTGTTTATGTCAGTCTTATTGCTTAGTCTCTTCATTCCAAATTTGTTGGCTTGTTTACCTTTTTAAGCCTTCCTTTCAAGAGTGGTTGATATCCAACTTTAGGGAAACCTAGGGTTTGTTTGTGGGGTGTAGAGTAGTTGTCTATTTTCTTTGCTTATAGTACTTGCTTGCATTAGTTGATAGACTGTTTTTTTCCTTTTGCATTTATAAAATAAAAAGACAAAAACACATGTTTTCTTTATATGCATGTAGATTAGTTTTATAGTCTAGATTGCATGGCATATCATTGTTTTTGAAAAAAAAAAAAATTGTTCTTTTGTGGCTTTCAATTTTCTGTTTGAAAAAAGAAAAAGAGAATAGTTTTTTCTTTTTGCATTTCATATCTCTTTGCTTAGTCATTTTGTTTCAACTTTGAGTCAAAACACCACATAATTATCGTGCCATTTACCCTCTGACTAAAAAAAACCCTTAAAATAAACAATATAATTTAAAAATTAGTAGTAAGTTTTATTTTATAGGGTCATACAGCAACTAGCTCGGGCTAGAATTGTGGATTAGGGAGTTTCAACTCTCCACAAGTGTTAAAATTTCAGACATAGTTGTCCAATCACTAGGTAAACCATTTTGTATGTTGATTGTGTTTGGGAAGCTCCTCTCAAATGGGAGTTAAGAACGAGGCTGCGTGGAGACTTGGACTGAGGAGATAACCCTCCGATTCCTTGTGAAAGCGTAGACCAAAGTTTTTGTGCATCTGGATATTCTATCTTAGACAGGGTTTTGGGATTTGCTACCCTTCCCATGTGTACGAACCAGGCTTGCAACTGTCCCCATATACTGTCAATATAGTTAAGGTAGCCTTTAGTCTCTTTGAATTCTAGGGTTCATATACAGGTACACCGAAAGGCTATTTCTGGTTGACCTTGGATGGGCTTGGAAGGTAACCCCGGTAGAAGGTGTGGGAGGGCGGTGGGTGATTCCTCCGCTTGTGCCTAAGAACATCTACAGGGACACCAAGTGACTATCTCTCAGCTTTCTTTTGGAAAGCGTATCTTATACCTGTTTTTCTGTTTGGCTTTAGGAATTTTTAGTGAGTGTTGTGTGGTTTGTCTATACTTAGTCTACCTTCAGGTGTGTGCTTGGTACTTTCGGTTTCTTGTTGACCTCAGGCTTTGTCTCCTTGTTTGAGACTATGGCTAGCACCCCTTTGAACACCAACCAAGATATCCCCATGCTGGGAACTCCTTGTACTATTCCTCTCATGGGGAATGTTGGTGTCCCTTTGATGGCCACCTTGAATCTACCTGGATTCACCCTAGGGCTACCAGTGTGGTTGTTTTCTACTCCAACCATTTTAAATGCTCCCAATGCTTCTCAAGTAAGCTCCTTATATCAAGTGCATCAAAACAATGCTTCCCCTTTACCTGTAGTTGATTCTCCTCCTCCTTCTACCTCATGCGGTGAAAGTATTGATACTAGTAACCGGCAGTATAAAAGGAGTAAAAGGAGGAGGAATAGGAAGAAGGCACATAATAAAGGGGGCACCCATTCAACCTCTACAAGTCAAGTTGAACCTCACCACCCAACCTCTGCAATTCATGCTGGGGGCACCTATCCAACCTCTGCAGATCATGTTGGATCTAAGCGTTCAACCTATGCAGGTCAAGTTGGACCTCACCACCCAGCCTCTGCAGTTCATGTTGGGGGAACCTATCCAACCTCTGCAGGTCATGTTGGATCTCAGCACTCAACCTCTACAAGTCAAGTTGATCTTCACCATCCATCCTCTGGTGTTCATGCTAGTGGGATCCTTTGAACCTTTCCAGGTCATGTCGTATCCAGTCTCTCAGCTTCTATAGTTCATGCTGAGGGAACCCGTTCAACCTCTGAAGTTCAAGTTGAACCTCCCCATCCAACCTATACAAGCCATGTTGGATCCATCCACCCAGCCTCTGAAGTACATGCTGGGGGGAAACACTCAACTACTGCAAAGCATGTTGATCCTAACCATTCAACCTCTGTTGTTCATGTTGGTGGTGTCCATCCAACCTCTGAAGTTCATTTTGGACCCAGTTTCTCTGCCTCTATAGGTCATGCTGGGGGCAGTCTCTCATCCTCTATGGTTCATTCTGAAGACAATCCGTCAACCACTGTGATTCATGTTGACACTATTGAAAAGACTACCCGTTCAAAACACAAGCCCAAGTTTCCTTGTAAGCTTTTTGAAGGAGACCACCTTACTTATAAATGCCCTTCTATCATGGAGGTGCAAAGAGTTTGGTTTCATGGTCATCCTATTTTTGAACATCCTGAAATCTCTCAACAACCAGCCTCTCTTAGTCAGGTTGGACCCAGTCACCCAGCCTCTGTAGTTCATGCTGGGGGCAAACTCTCAGCCTCTGTAGGTCATGTTGAGAGAAAACAGTCATCCACTGCTAGTCATGTTGACATCGTTGGGAAAACTTGTCGTTGGAAGTGCAAACTTAAGTTCCCTTATAAGTTATGCAAGGGAGATCATCTTACTCATGAGTGCCCTGCTATGGCAGAGGCGCGAAGAGTGTGGTCCAAGACTCAAGAATTTCCTTCTCCTAAATACCCTATAGTTTCTCAACAACCTACTCAACCTTTGGTTGATCAAGTGGTCGAACCAATCTCAGATTTGGTCGATCCCACTCTTCTTTTGGAGAGTGATGCTGATGTGATTAAACCAATGTCATATTTGGTCAATCCCACTCTCCCTTCAGAGAGTGACTTTCACGAAACGGTTGAATCGATTCCATTGTCGATCAATCCCACTCTTCCTTTGGAGAGTGAAGTGTCTGCTAGTCACATTTTCTTCACTACCAATTTAGAACTTACTGAACAAGGGGGAACTGAACTCTCTTCGGATCAACCCCCACCAAAATCTCAGATTGCTTCCTTTGATTGGAATAGCCTAGTTGAGCTGCACCTTCCCTCTGATGCACCTTTCCAGATAAAGGTCAAAGTTGAATCATACACGATTGCTCGTTGTATTATTTATGAAGGAGACTCAGTTAGTATTTTGCCTGCTCGTGCTTGGCGAGGCATGGGATCTCCCAGCCTTGTGTCGACTGCTAGTCAGTTACTGGAGTTTGATAGAAGAACTTGTATAGCCTTGGGAATTCTTTCTCAAACACCTGTTACTATGGGTGGGAAGACCGTCTTAGTTGACTTCATGGTGATAGAAGACCCCTTGGACTTTAATATGCTCCTTGGACGTGATTATGTCTATGCCATGCAAGATGTGGTGTCAACATTTTTTCGTGTGATGTACTTTAATCATGGCGAAGAAATTGTCACTATCGATCAGTTGGATTTTATTGATCCTTCTCTTGACCCAAATAGAGACCAGGTTTTTCCTTTATCGATTCCCAGTGTTTCTATAGACACTACCCTACCACAGGTGAGCTATGTGGCCTCCTGTCCTTTGCGTTCAATTGCTACTGAGAAGCAGCCTCTGTTTTCATGATTACCTTCTCAGGACTTGGTCCCAACAGTTGACCAGGTGAGTCATCCTATACAGACTGTGGAGCATGCTCTCCACTCTGTTGATCCATTTGAAAGTTTAGACATGTGTCCTATCTCAGATGATCTCCTTCCTTTGGATGAAGTCTTCCTAGAGTCTTTGATACAGTTTGACCTTCTTTTGGATCTTGGTTCAGTTGTGACTAAGTCTAACCCTGATTTTCCTAGTAAGCCTGACCTTTCTTCTTATGTTGGTCTTGTTGAGTCTTTTGACTCTCCCTTTGATCAGCAAGTCAGTGATCCTGATGAGTTTGATTTTTCTTATGAATTTTTCAACTCCCGTGACACTGAGTTTATTCCTGCAGACTCTATCTCCCTTGTTGATCTTTGCTCTCCTTCTGAGGTTGATCTTGAATATTATAAACCCTCGAGCCTTAGTACTATAGAATCTTCTTCAGTTGATTCTACCTTGGCTTTACCTTTTGTAGAAGATAGGAAATTTGCATGTGTTTCTGCCAAAGTGACTTGCATCGGATCTTTTCTTCTGAATATGATTATGATGTTGTTGTTTCTTGGAGACAAAATTTTTAGATGGATTCACAACTATTTACTGGCCTTGTATTGTTGTTCAATATATAACTGCATTTGCATGTATCCTACTCACACTTTTGAGCCTGATGTCGGCTTCCATGCTTTTAGCTTGTTGTATAAGCCCTTATCTTTGTTCTCATCGTCGCTAAGCCTTGTATCATTTTGCCTTTGCAACTTGACACACTTTACCTTGAGGAGACGTTCCCCGAGTGTCTTTATCCTACTCATGTTCCTTGCATTATGCATAGGTATGTTCCTTGTGCTTGGAACTAGTTTTGCCTGCCTATGACACTCGTCTCCTAGCATTTAGAGCATTCTTTCTGCTCTCCTTCGAGCTCTTTAAAAATAGTAAGGAGGTCGCGAGTTGAATTTTCCGGACTCGTTAAAACTTCACAGGAAAGATATTGAGTTTCTTTAGGCCTAGGTATGACTCCTCAAAATAGGCTTGACTGCCGAGTAAACTTTTCCATTCAGGCTCGTTAAGAATATTTGAATGGGCATCCACATTGGTGGAAGGTTATCGCTTTCTCGGACCATGTGGAATAGTATGAGAAAGGATCACTCTCTTTTATTTGGAATTGAGAAGAGTATTCTCAGGCATAGTTTTATCGCTTTTCCGGACCTGAGCGACAAAATTTACGGAAAAGGAACCCCCGGTATGATCTTAGTTTTCTCTTTTTCATGCTCTGGACCAAAACATGAAAAAGATTCCGAGTGTACTTTATGTCTTTGTCATGCTCGTTAAACTCTAAAGAACAAAGCATCGAGTTTATTGTTGTAAGCCCCATTTCTTGTAATCAAATGGATCTTTTTGAGTGATCTTTCCTTCCTTCACACTCGTAAAAATCAGGCTATATGCTGCTTTTGAAGGAGCATTGGGTAGGTGGTAATTTAACCTTTTTCACACCTTCCTGACTAAAAATGAAAAGGTGCACCTTACTTCTTCGGAAGCTAAGAGAGTTCTTCTGTGGTTTGTTTTATACTTTTCTGGCCTCGGGAGACTAAATGGGACGAAAAAGCACCCCTCTGGAGTCTTCTTTGGAGTTTTTAGACTCTCTAGACAATGAAAACATCGTCGAGCATGTACTAGTTCAGGCTCGTAAAATCCATGAATCAGTGCTTTAGCAAGCATTCTTTTGTCTTTTCTTCGAGCTTGCCAAAAATGAAGATGGTCCCGAGTTTGCTTTCTTGGACTCATTAAACCTTTCCAAGAAAGAGGGGAAGGGAAGTTCATTCACATGTTTTTTACATCATGGTAGCAAGTCTTGTTTCCTTGAACAAAGCACTGATTTTGAGTCTATCAATAGTTGGGTCCTAGTATTTTGACCTTATCCCGATATTGAGTTTCTTATTCCTCCAGTTGGTCTCTTTTCCAATTATATGGGGAATTTTTTAATGTCTCCTACATTGCAGATTTGTTTCGTTGGTCCTTTTGTGTCAAAAGCTGCCTAAGTCACTTTCGTGTCATTCTCACTATCCAAGGATTAAACCTTTGTCAGCCATTATGTAGTTTCCTTTACCTTTTGTGTCTCCCATTCCCTGGTATCAGTTCATTACATCATGTCTTTGGCGGTCCTTGTCATGAAATTCAGTACCAATTCCATATCCAATTAGTCTTTGACTTACCTCATGTTGGATGATGAAGGATGCCTTAATGCCTTCCTTCCAACAGATCTCTTCCTATCGACTGCAACACATCTTGCTCTGGGAATGAGATTTAGAGTTTTATGACAGTACCTTGGGGATTGTAGTCATCAGTCGCAATTTCCTTCGCTATTGGGTAGTGGGAATACCTTAATGTCTCATACTCGATGGATTCTTCAAGTGTTCAATTTCAATTCCTTGTATTCACACTTGTTAGAATGTAATAGGTGCCTTGGGGACCATTTTCATTAATGGTGGTTTCCCTCGCATTTGTTAAAGGTTCTCATTATTTATCGGTAATCAAACGGTTTCCTCCATGTTCGACTTCAGCTCTTTTAATCGCATGGTTAGGATTCATACCTTTTGGACAGTTTGGATTGAAGACCTTGGGCTGACAATAGCATCGTCATTTTTTCTATTGCCCAAGCTGCACAAGACCTTGTTACACTTTATATGACATTTTGCTGAGACATATATCCACCTTGTATTTTTTTGGCTATGATCGATTGTTGAGCATGGATCCACCTTGTTCCTTTGTGGCCATGATTCCTTTAGATTTGATATGGTGCCTTTTTGCATATTGAGCGACCATGATAGTTTCATCAGTTATACATATGTTGGATCCACCTGTATCTTTATGGTGATGTTTTGTATATGGACTTGTATGTCCCAGAGATCAGTTTTTTCTGACATTTATCTCTCTTTCAGTTACCTTCATTCGAGCCTTTTGATCTTGGATTCTCTGCTCTCTCCATACTCATTTTTTTCCTTTATAATGTATTTTGGCTATCATCTTCCCCTCTAACCTCATACATTAGGGGGCATTTGTTAGAGCTCAAAATGGCACATCTCGGCCTGTGGCCACTTTCTTATGTTTTCGTCGCATGACGACACTTCATGAAAAATCACTGAAAAAAACACCTAAATTGGAGGACCCATATCTTGAGTTTTGTAAATCTATTTGACCACATATCTACATCGTTTGAAAGGTATTTATGTTAGCTAAAACTTTCCAAAAGACACCAAAGTTTGAAAATTCCCAAAAATACCCTTAAAATGACTTTTTTGATGTGTACGCAAGTTTCCTTAAGGCAAACCCACGTACGTATGCGAGTTGCTATATATAATAGTCGCGTACACCTTATATACACAAATTTCTGCATTTGAACCCACATGTACTCCTCATGTACGGTACTGTTGTTTTTGCAACCCGCGTATGCCTCTTAAAAATGTCAAAAAAATACGAATTTTGAAATTTGGGTAGTTTGGGTAGTTTGGGTAGTTATGCAACTGACTCCTTCGGTTGTAACTACTTTGTCTTCGACCCTAAATCTTCATTAAACATATAAATAGAGGTAGGGAGTTCCATGAGAGGAGACTTGAATCTTTTCATTGTTATGTTGGAGGACTTGGATCTCTCTTTGCCCACACCTTTGCCCTAGAAGCTTTCTCCTTGTGTTGCAAAGCTTGGAGGCTGAGTTCCTTGGAGAAGAGAAGCAGCAGAACCAGATCAAGGTTTCGTGAGGTACTAAACTTGAAGAGAAGGTATAATTGTACTTGTTTTCAAGATTAATAAAGATGTGATGTCCTTCTTCCCAAATTATTGTTCAATGTTTGATTGAATATTTGTTTATGATCATATGATGATGTTAGTCAGATCATTATTTCATGTTTATTTGATTATCATTTCTTTATATGTGGTCATATTGGTTTGAGGAAGGTATAATTTTTTTTGCAGGTCTCTTGGAGCAAGAGGAGCAAGAAGAGGATTGAAGGGCTGCTTGGATCAACCTTCATTTGGCTAAGGTATGAACCATTCTAATCTCTGAAGCTTGCTTATATATACTTGTAGAACCATTTTCATCCACCTTTCAACCCCAGTATGTTGATGGCCTCTTAAACCCTAGCCATAGCAGACTTTCCTTTACAACAATTACTATGATTGAGTTTTGTGTAGATGACATAATTGTTAGAAGCAATGACAACAAACTTAGTCAATTTTTTGTTGAGAGAATGCAGGAAGAGTTTGAAATATCTCGTCTAGGTGAACTATATTTGTTCTTAGGTTTGCATGTATCCCAACTCAAGGATGGAATATTCATCACCAAACCAAATATATTAAATAAATTATAAAAATATTCAATATGGAGGAGTATAAACTAGTATGCACACCCATGATCACAGGATGCAAACTAATAAAGGACGATGAAGCAAATGAGGAAAATCAAAACCTCTACATATCAATGATAGGAATTTTTCTTTATGTAATGTCATCAAGACCTAATATAATGCAGGTCGTAGGACTTGTTGCAATTTTTCAAACCTCCCCAAGGGAAACACATGTGCAAGCAGTCACATTTCTAGTTATTTGAAAGGGACTTCGAATTTTTTCCTATGGTATCGACGTAGTGGTGAACTAATTCTAGAAGAATACATAGATGCGAACTAGTAAGGAACAATTGATGATCAAAAGAGAACAAGTGGGGATACTTTCTTCTTAGGAAAATTCTTAGTTTACTGGATAAGAAATAAACAATCCTCAATATCCTTATTGACTATTGAAGTTGAGTACATTGCTACCACAACATGTTGCTCACAAGTATTATGGATGAAGCATACCATGGAAGATTCCCAACTAAAAAATGACCATCCCATTTTAGTCTTCTATGATAATATGAACACCATTAGTATCTAAAATAATCCAATAATGTATTATAAGTCGAATCATGTACCGATTAAATATCATTTTGTAAGCAAACAAGTGGCTGAAAATGTAATTGAATTGGAATATGTAGACATAAAAGAACAAATTGAAGATATGTTTACAAAACCACTTCCTAGAGAAACATTTAAGTATGTAATAAATAAAATAGGAATTATTTCTTCCTCACAATTTGAGGCAAAATAATGATAACCTATGGTACATAAATGAGAAATGTCTACAACCTAGTGTTTTGAGATAGTGAGCACAAAGACAGAGGGAGTAAACAATGTAGGCGATCGCTTTTACATTGATGTCAAAGGGGGAGAGAAGATGAAAGAAAATCTAAAATAAGGAAATAATATGAAAGAATAAGATCCAAATGTGAGGGGGGGAACTAATAGAAGGAGCAATGAATAAAGAAGTGTGAAAGAACAAACACAATCACAGAAAATAAAAATTCTCAAAAGCACAATCTAGGGGGAGTTTCGATATATATGAATACTGTCAATCAAGGAAGTGTTGACATCAATGACAAAGGGTGAGATTGTTCAATATATTTTTTCATTGATGTCAAAGGATCAAATATGTACAAAATGTCTAAGGATCAAATATGTGAAGAGATCAAAGTATCATAGGATCAAGTATGACAAAAGATCAAAAGAATGAGATGAGATTACTAATAGACCTCTCTCACAACCAGCTTGAAGAAATACATATGAAAGAATGAGGGGGTCACATCACTACAACAAAATACCCTTTTGGGGGTGGTTTTGGCTTGCGGCAGTTTTGGTAAACACCCCCCTAAAGAGTTTTTAGGTCTTTGGGGGAGGTTCTTAAAAACCCCCCTCAAAAGTCCTGAAAATTGGACTTTTGGGGGTGGATTTTAAGCAACCCCCAAAAGTCAAATTATTAGGATGTTTGGGGATGTTAGGTACGGTCCTATGTTTTTTCATCTGGAGAATATTCTTCCCACTCTATCATAGAGTGTTTGGGAGAATTAATTGCCCCATTCTGACTCATCTACCCTTAGCCAAGTCATGTGGATAATACTGGGAGAATGTCTGCTTGATGCTGCATACATCCATCTTCAAGCTCATTGCATCTCCCTATATACTAGAGAACCTTTCTCCCTCTACGTATGAGCATCATACTCTCCCTCTACATCTTCCTATAGGATATTCCATTATCCTATATGACATGTCATTTCAGGTGTCAATATGAACACCAGCTCTCACAGAGAAAATAAGAGCATCTCCCTAGTGCAATTATATGTCCTAGTGATGACCAGGTACATCAAGGATCCTCTCAAATTCCTGTGCAGAGGGATCTACCAAATATGAATGAAAAAACAACATCACTTATATTTGTTACCATTAGTGTAGACATGTACTCACAGTCCATCATGTTATATCTCTCAAGATCTCAACTGTTTTCTTCCCTTAAAGGAGGAAGAACTCATTAGGTCTCATCTACACCTCCAATACCAATGCATGGTATAATGGTCCAATATCCTCATCTTGGAATCAAGGATAAATTCCTATGAACCTTTCAATACATATCTCTTTATCCTTATAAGTAAATTGAGTAGTTGATCATGCCCTTTAGGACTAAAAGGCTGTAACTGCTTCTAGATTCTGCCATGACTCCAACTAGATGCCAACTGCTTCTCATGATCATCGACAGAATGAACAATTATGCATAATAATACATCTTTATTATTATATTTTTTGAGGCTGACTTGGTGAGGATTCCTCACACAGATACTACATCAACATTACATTTTCAATTAGATGTGATTTTAGGATATATGTTGCTATGTAGTGGGCATAGTATTCATCATGATTGTTGGTGGTCATTTAGAGTATCTAGAAATAATTTAATCATATGTGTCTATCAGGGCCTATGCATATCACCCCCCTCCCCTTCCCCCACTCTCCTTCTATCCTTGAATTGACTTCATAGGCTCCATTAAAGAAGAGTTTAAATAACTTGTGCTAGTTTAACAAGCCCCAAAAGTCATACTCTTGTAAATAAGGTCTCTAAGATAATTTCTACTAGTTATAGAAGATAGATTTGGACTAAGGGAGGATCTCAAATACAAGATCACTTACCCAATAAATTCCATGCAAGACAATAATATATTCATGTTTAAATACTTTCATCTCATCAGAAGAAAGAGATTCAAACAAGAAAAATATAGCTTTGATGGTTGCATGCCTAGGATGAGCTACCTATGCATTAAGTATCATCTTGTTTCAAGCTAGCCAAATTTTCCAACAAACTTATTTGGGAAGGTCTCTCATGTCCCAAATTTTTCATTGGGTCACAATGGCCTAATCACATTTTCCATATTCATTAGAGTTTGTCAAATTGATTCTAAGGGTCAAATAATTGCCAAGGAGGAAAATTACTATAGTAGTAGAAAATGAGAAATTAATGATTAAAAAAATGACTAAAATCAGGCTATAAATGACTATTTTTGAGTCGGTGACTAATAGTAGCAAATTTCCACTATCTTATAGCTAGTCGTATTTCACTAGTCATTAATAGCTTGACTTAGTAGTCATTGATTTAGTCATTGATTTAGTCATTTATAGTCAATGATTTAGTCATTTATAGTTAATTATTTATTCATTGATTTAGTCACGGATTTAGTCATTGATTTAGTCACTGAGTGAGTCATTGATTTAGTCGCTGATTTAGTCACTAGCTAGTTTCCTAGGTTGTGGGTGGAAGCTTTGGGATTTGGAATAAGGGGGAAAATGAATGACATTTTAACATTAGGATGGAATAAATATTTAATAAAGGATATAAATAAATACAATATAATATTGAAGTGGCAATGGACCATGGAGACACATGGAGACTATGGGGCCCACACAAGCTAAAATTTATGTGCCACATGGCATCCTCCTCTTGCAATTTCAAATCAATGCGAAGAATAAATGTTCTTGGATTATTTATAAGGCTAATAAACTTGTCCATATACATAATAGGTCTAATTTGGAAGGAAATTTAACTTACATGGGAGAGGAAGAGTCATTTTGGAGCTAGTGAGACACTTGGACTAGATCCCCTATCTCTATGACAACAATGATGAAGATGCTATGAAACCTATGACAAAAATAAGATATGAAGGATGAAATATGACATATATGACATGTCATGTAGAAATGGAACATCCAATAGGTATTTTATGTGATTTGGGTAAGCTCAATGGGTTCCTGCTCAAATTGGGGGAAGATGGAAGGCTAGGAAAGGGAGGACACATGGAAAATATTGATCCCACACCCAAATTAGAATTGGATTGATTTTGTGAATGGATTGGTAAAATTACAAGGCTAATATGTTTATAAAATACATGAATCAACCAATATAATTTCTTTTTTTCAATTGGGAAATTGTCATTTGTGAACTGTGAGAGCTAATGGATGACTAGTTTTTTTCCTTAGCCAATTTCGAGGGTGAAATATTCCCATCCAATTTGGTATTTGGAGAGGCCACTAAGGTATTTCATGGATATTTAATGGATTTGTATTTTCATGTGTAATCTAGAGGGAAAATCTTCGTTCCTTCTATTGCATCACTTTCTCTCAACCATTTCTAGTTTTTTATGGCATATTCTTTCTCATGGAGGGATTGCGCTTTGGGTGAGCTATTGATCTCTTTGGGGAAGCTTCTAATGCCTAATTATTTGATGTTATGATTAAAATTATATTGATTTAAATTTCAAAATACTCTCAGGTCGAAATACTGAAATATGATATGTAAAAATGTCAATCAATGAAGAAATAGTGTCATTTCCCCACTATCTTGTTGTGAACCAATGTAATGCTGATGGTTTCAAATGGATAAGTAAAATAATTATGGCTTATAAATTAATGGAATTTTTTTTTCTATATTTAAAATTTTTTAATACTCTCATTTTGAAATACCCAAAATATTTCATGTGTAAATGTTAAACAATGAAAAAACAGTGTCATTTCCCCACTACCTTGTTGTGAACCAATATAATGTTGATAGATTCAAATGCATGAGTAAAATACTTATGTTTTATGGATGAATGGAATATTATTTATGGATTATATTATTTTAATTTTCATTACATAAAAATTTGGAGTTATTTTGTTGAGTTTCATAGCATTTGGAGAAGTTTGCCTATCATTTCCCCCAAGGTTGAAACTAGTCTTTTTGCATCTGAGTTAAGGGAGTTATAGCATAAATTAATAGTTGAATGGTGAAGCATATGAGTTGAAATTTATTTCCTTTACATGTAACCTTATTCCATTTACAAATTCTATTTGGCTTGAGTGCATTTGGGAAGCCATTTTCAGTATTCATTGTGGGGGAATTAGAACCCCAAATTAATAGTGAAAACTCCTACCTTGACCAGAATCTTAAAACGGGTTGTAGAAGTAATTGGAGGGTCATAAATAATCCCTGAAAATAATATTCAAGTGTTAATATAATCCATAAACCTTCTCATAATATCTGGGAGCATTTGGGCCAATTTGGAGATCTAGACATCAATACTAGTCAAAGGTCGAATTAGGGGAAAAAGTGAAAAATTGGTCACGTCAAAGGTCAAATTAGGGAAAAAAGTGAAAAATTGGTCATTTTAATAAATTTCCAAACATTTCCAAACAGGGCCATTACAGTGGTAGTAGAACAAGATCTTGGTACCTTATGTGGTCTGGTATTTATGAGGACAAGAAGTCAAGGACCCCCATTAGATATTGAAACCCAAAAGTGCTTTTGTTGAAGAGGAAACTATGACTAGGGATGAAAAGGGAACCTCATATGATGGTGAGGAGCATATAAAAATCATGGAAACTATATTTGAAGATATGACCAAGAATATTATGAAAGGATTTGAATTGTTGGCTATCTAAGGTTGGAAAAAATATATTTATTTTAAGAAAACCAAGGGGAAAAATGCATCAGCTTGCTTGAAGGAGCAAAAGGATGAGACCCATGAACCACCTAGTTCTAAAATAGGTGAAGTAGAAGAAGTAGTACATGAAGAATATCAAAAGTCACTCCCAAGTGACTCTAAAAAAGATGAAGAGACATCACATGAGTATGAATAATTTTCGATTGAAAATACTAAAGATCATTTCGAGACACATTCTACCTTGGAAATGAAACAAAGAGCATCTATTTATGGATGCTCAAACTATGAAGAAGTATCTACTGATGGGTGCTCACAACTCTATGTTGGTGACATAGAGATCAGATTTGAAAATGTTGTTGCAACCCAAATTTCTAGTAAACATGAAAATGAAGACCTTGTAGTAGTTGAATAAGAAACAAGATCAACTTCCTCATCACCACTTAAGCTTCATGAAGTTGGTCCAAGCAAGAAGGAAGAAGATGAGGAGGTTCATTTTCAAGAGCCTAATTTTCTTTACGGGGCATTAAAGCTGAATGAAAATAATAGCCAGGAGTCCCTTAGAATACTCCATGACACTCAAGCATTAGTGTCAAATTCTTGTTGGAGAGCTACTTAATTGGAGGAAACATCCTTCCTTGAAGACATGGAGAAGATTCAATGATAAATGTGCCACATCAAATCTAATTTCATGTATTTTATTTTTTATAGAAACCATTCGTTTGAGCTTAATGAATTATTACATGATGCATACTTTAAGAATAATGAGGACAATCATAAGCTCACAATTCAAAATGAGCAACTTCTTGAAAAGTTGCAAGATACTTGTTTTTCCTCCTATGTTTTAGATTCTCAAATAGTATATTGTTTGGAGGATTCTCATGACATGGTGGATCATGAGAAATGTGGAAATTTGAATTTGCTTGATGTTTTTGAATACGATCTTGAAGAGATCTAGACACTTGATGTAGTGGAAGAGGAACTTGAATTGTCTCTTGATGAAGGTTATGCAATTTTTAAAGAAGAGCATGATTCCTCTACATTGGAACCAATATAGAACAAATGTTTCACACTTTTGGAGGAGTTGCATGATACTACCCATATGGATACTTCCCATGATGAAATGTCTGCACTTTTTGATCATTTGGGTTAGTTATTTCACTCTCCTACATCCTACAATTCCATGTTTTGCAGCATTAGTCTCAATGAAGTATGGGTGAAAGGGTTTTTTTATGATTCCACATGAGTATGGAACTCCTTGATTTATTTTTTATGATGACATGGTTGGAGAACATTTTTATTCACATTTGAAGAAACATATTTTGTTACTTTATGGTGATGCACATCTACATGTATGCACCTATGATATTAATTTGATTGACTTGAAGACTCATGGTTTATCTTGCTCAACACTTGGTTCATTTGATGTTGGAGGAAATTCATCCAACAATGGGGTGAATAGATTTATGATTGGAGAAAAATTTTGTTTCCAACCACATAGTTTTTTATATCTTTATGATTCTCTCATTCATGGATGTATGGTTGAGACTTATTTGAGTCACTTGAAGTCTCCTTGTTTTGTTTTCTCATTATTCGGTTCATATTTTGGTGGAGGTTCTTCATTCACTCCTTGGATGAAAGAACACATGGCTGATTATATTGATTCACATTATATATATTTTGAGCAGAATTATGGGACATGGGATCCTCACCTATGCCATTGGAGCAGATTTGATTGGTCACTTGAAGCTTGTATGCACTTCGAAAATGGTGGTCTACTTACTTGGAGGTATAAGCACTTTCATGATTTTTTGATGAGGCACCTCCTTGATGTACATTTTTATTATGTTGTTATGTACTCATGATGTTTGTAAGAATGCATACAAAAATATTGGATCTCGGAATTCTCTTTCCTAACAGTATTGGTTGGAAAGAACTCTTGATTGTTGTAGTGCAATACAAGTAATGGAACCCTGGGATATTTTTAAAGTCCCATTGATTTCAATTTTTTTGGGAAAAAATTATTATGGGAGATGGATTACCCACTTAAAAAATGTTTTTAATCAGAGTAGTGCAGCAAAAAGCATGGTGGTTCCTCTCTCAAATAGTCATGGAATCTCAAGGACTCAAAGTTGGGAAACTCAGTGGCAACTTCAAAGAATCATACAGAGAGTAGGTTCTTCAACACCCCTGTTTGAAATTGATTGAGGACAAAAAATATTGGAAATGGAGTATTTTTCATGTCCCAAGATTTTCATTGGGTCCCAATGGCATAATCACATTTTCCATATTCATTATATTTTTTCAAATTGATACTAAGGGTCAAATAATTGCCAAGAAGCAAAAATTACTAGTTTCCTAGGTTGGGGGTGGAAGTTTTGGGATTTGGAATAAGGGGGAAAATGAATAATGTTTGATAATTATAATGGCATAAGTTTTTAATAAATGAGATAAATACATAAATACAAGATAAAATTGAAGTGGCAATCGAGCATGGAGACACATGGAGACTATGTGGACCACACAAACTAGAATTTATGTGCCACATGGCATCCTCCTCTTGAAATTTTGAATACATGGGAAGCCTAAATGTCCTTGGATGAGTTATAAGGATAATACACTTGGAAAAATAAATAATAGGTTGAATTTTGAAGGAAATCTAACTTACATGGGAGAGGAAGATTCATTTTGGAGCTAGTGAGACACTTGGACTAGATTCCCTAGCTCTATGACAACAATGATGAAGATGCTATGACACCTATGACACAAATCATATATGAAGAATGGAATCTGACATCTCAGGTTGAAATAGAGAATACAAAAGGGATATCATGTGAGTTGGGGAAGCTAAATGTGTTCCTACTCAAATATGGGAAAGATGGAAGGCTAGGAAAGGGAGGACACATGGCAAATATTGAGCCCACACCAAAATTCGAATTGGCTTGAGTTTGTGGATGGATTGGTAAACTTAGAAGGATAAAGATGTTTATAAAATACACGAATCAATCAATATAATCGATTTTTTTCATTTGAGAAATTGTCATTTATGAATTGTGAGAGCTAGTGGATGGCTAGTTTTCTTTCCTTAGCCAATTTCTTGGGTGAAATATTCCCATCCAAGTTGGTGTTTGTGTTCGGGTACATAGGGTACTCCCAAAATACCGAACACCTAGAGCAACCACTTCACACAAATGAATCACAAATCAATACACCGATGTTTGTCATGTGGTTAAAACCCTTGAGAGGTAAATAGTCCACAGCCCCAGCCAAATAGCTACTTGGAGAAATTTATTATGCAAAAGAAACAATGTTACATGAGCTTCTCATAATCGATCAACTAGCTAAGGACCCTCCATGCCCTTTAAATAGAGATCATGGACCAATCAGGTGTTATCTCACGTATCAATGGTAGGTATGATCTAAGAGAAGTTGAACCATCAGATCACTCTATCTCTAGAACATATCATGACCATCGGATTATAATATTTACAAATGCATACTAAAGAAACACACTTTTACCTAACGGATATATTACACAAGCTGATATTAACTAACTCCTAAGTGTCTAAATATCCTAACATCCCCCTTAAGAAAAACTTGGGATAGGATTGAAGGATTTACAAAAGTGACACTATTAGGAGAAGGAGGGAGGCATTAGATCCTATTCCCCCTTAAGGACACATTCCTGAACTCCTAACATAGAATGAATTTTAGAAAATTTCACTTCTGTAAGAGACTTGGTGAAGATGTCTGCAACTTGATCATCTGTAGGGCAATAGAGCACTTCAATAACACGATCATGAACAAGATTTCTGATGAAGTGCATGTGTATCTCAATGTGTTTGTTGTGCTGATGTAGAACTGGATCTTTGACAAGATTTATGGCACTTTGATTATCGCACCAAAGTGGAGTAGGCTGCTGCTGCTCGAATCCAAACTCTGAAAGGATCTACCGAAGCCATAAAGCTTCCTAAATGGCATTACCAGTGAATCAATATTCTACTTTTTCTGAAGAAAGAGAAAGAGCTTGTTGTTTCTTACAAGACCAAGTAACAGGTCTAGATCCCAAACTGAATACATAACCTGTAGTAGACTTTCGATCATCAAGATCATCAGCCCAATCTGAAACAGTGAAACCAACCAATAAATCTTTTTTCCCTTGTACTGTAATGAATCCGAAACTGAATTGTACCTCGAGTATATTGAAGTATTATTTTTGCTACTTTCCAGTGACTTTCATGAGGTGTTTTCATATAATGGGCAACACGACCAACGGTAAAGGAAAGTTTAGGATGGGAATGAGTCAAATATAAGAGACTACCAACAAGCTGACGATACAAGGTGGCTTCTACTTCAGGGGAAGTAGAAGTGGCAGAATGTTTGACTCCATACTAGAAGGGAGAAGGGGTTGGTTTACAATATTCCATGTGGAAGCGACGAAGAAGGTCACAAGCATACTTAGACTGGGAAAGAAATATTCCTTCTTTGGTTTGCAAGACTTGGAGACCGAGAAAATAATGCAAATGTCCTAAATCTAACATTTCAAAATTTTGCTTAAGACTGGATTTCACATGGGTTATAAGTTTAGGGTCACTACTAATAAGGATAAGATCATCAACATAAAGAACAAGTATGATGAGATGGTTTCCTACTTTCTTGGTATAGACATTGGGGTCAGGATGGCATCTAGAAAAACCAGTGTTAAGGAGAAAGCTATCCATGTTAGCATATCAAGCTCTAGGAGCTTGCTTAAATCCATATAAGGATTTCTTAGGGAGACAGACAAGGCTAGAGTTATCCTAAACATATCCAGGAGGTTGTTCCATGTAAATTTCCTCCTGTAAATCACCATGTAAAAAGGAAGAATTGACATCCATTTGATGGACTTCCCAGTTATGTAAGGCTGCAAGGGAAAGAACAAGGTAGATGGAATTCATTTTTGTGACAGGAGCAAAGGTTTCATTGTAGTCAATCCCTTCAACTTGGGAAAAACCTTTGGAAACTAACCTTGCCTTAAGTCTTTCAACACTTCCATCTGATGCATACTTATTTCTGTAGACCCATTTACATCTGACAAGTTTTCTTCCTTTTGGAAGAGGAAGAATATCCCAAGTATCGTTTGCCATTAAGGAACGATATCCTTCATCCATAGCTGCATCCCAATCTAGATTTCGTGAAGCTTCTGCAAAAATTTTTGGATCATAATTCTTGGAAACTTGAGCCAAAATATAAGAGGCTCGCTGAAACTGAGAACGTGTACGACGTTGATATATAGGATCACCAGCAAGATCACTAGATGCTTCACATGTTGAATGGACCCATTGAGGAAGCATTGGTGCTAGTGCAATTGGAGGAACATGAGCAGGCGGAGGTGGATTTTTATCCTCACTGTCATCATCAGAAACTAGAGTTGGAAACCTATCAAGGAAGTTGGAAGAATAAGAAGAAGGCACAATCGCCAAATCAGCCTCGCAGGCCAAATATGGCACACCCACCAATTTAGGCTCGTAGGCCAAGAGATTTTCATAAAATTTAACATCTCTTCTAATGATTATATCATGAGAATGTGGCTGAAGAAGTCTATAACCTTTTACATCTTCTCAATATCCAAGAAATATGCACTTTTCACTTTTAGGCTGCAATGCTTTCTGTTTTTCATTCGGAATGTGAGCCCATGCTTCACAACCAAACACACGAAAGTGACTTACATCGGGTTTAATTTTAACCCATGCTTTTTTCGGTGTTATACCTTGTAAAAATTTAGTGGGTGTACGATTAACTATGTAATTTCCACAATTTATGGCCTTAGCCCAATATTGAAGACTTAGTCCCTTAGATTGGATCATGCAATCAATCATTTCTTTTAAAGTGTGGTTCTTTCATTTAGCTACACCATTTTGTTCTGGTGTATATGGAACAGTGTGCCATTGTTGGATTCCTTGTTCAGTGAAAAAAGTAGTGAACTTGTTGTTAACATATTCTCCTCCATTGTCAGATCTTAACTTAATAATTTGATGACCAGATTGTTTTTCAACAAGGTCCTTGTAGGCCAAGAACATGTTAAATACTTCGCTCTTACGTTTTAGGAATTAAACCCAAATGTGACTGGATTAGTCATCAATGAAATTTAAGAAATATTTTAAACCCAAAAAGGATGCAGATGGAAGAGGGCCACACAAGTCACTATGCACAAGCTCCAAGGGAACCGAGGCATGCCAAGAGGCACGTTTGTTAAAACTGTCCTGATGATGTTTTTCGAGTACACAACCGGAACAAACACCATCCTTGCAAGATACCATCGGAAGACCATTCACCATATTGTCTTTACATAGTTGTTGCAATGAGCGATAATTTAAGTGACCAAATCCCTCATGCCAAAGTTTGCTCAAGTTATCACTATGAGCAACAAAAACTGAAGGAAAAGGTGATGACCCAAAGTTGTTAAATTTGTACAACCTGGTAATATCATCAATAGTTCTAGTAGCAAGGACATTTTGAGGATTTTTAAAATCCTTTATTACAACTTGGTGAGTTGTAAACATCACAGTTTTACCTTCACATGAATGAGTAAATTGATAGACTGATAACAAATTGCAGGATATTTTTGGAACACATAGTACATCATTGAAATTACCATTTTCTACTCGAACTGTTTCAGATCCTACAACACTTAGAGATCTATTATCACCAACAAATATTTGTTTGGTGTTACATTCATGCATAGTAGAAAAGATGGCTTGATCCTTAGCCATATGATAATATGTTCCAGAATCAATGAGCCATTCAATTGAAGTAGAAGAAGAAGATGCAGTATAAGAGTAACTAGAAGCACAAAGTGCATGTTCATGAGAGGTAGATTCTGAAGACGAATCTAGGCTAATGTGGTGCTTCTTCATTGCTACTTCCAAAGCTGCCATCTTCTTGAAACACTTAGATTCATCATGATTATCTTTCCCTCAAAAATTGAAATGACCCGCAGTCTTATTTCCTTTTCGCTTGGATCATTTGTTAGCTTTTAAAGAAGGAGCTGACTGAGAGGGTTTGGGACCCTTGTTGTTTGGCTTATTATTGCGAAAATTATGTTCCTTGGGAGGTTTGGACTTTTGTTTCTGTTAAGACAATAAGGCTTTCTCATATGTATCTTCATTCTTAATTATTCCAAGATGAATGAGCTTATCTTGCTCTCTAATTAAGGAATCACAAAAGGATTCAATACTAAGCTCTTGATAACTAGTTGCATTCAAGGATTATTTCATGGAGTAGAATGTAGATACAAAAACAGAATATCCAGGTCCAAGTTTGAAAAGAATATGATAAATACATTGTTTGTCTTCTTTCTTAATATTGCATTCTTCACATAAGAGACTAAGAGTTTTATACTTAGATAAATAGTATTGGATGCATGAAAAATCATTTGGATTCAAGGAAATCAACTCATTCTCAAGTTGATGACCCTGAATTTCATTGTGTTTACCAAACACAGATTCCAACTTTTCTCAAGGTTGATCAGGTTCATCAATTCTAGATATGTGGAATCACAAATCAGTAGAGATTAACATCCCAATGAATCAATGAGCTTCATCACATATATTTTCCCATTTAATTTTCTTATCATCATCAGCGGGTTCTATTTCTTTCCCTGAGGTTATCCTAAAGAGTCCCCTACTTCACAGAACATCCTTCATACGAGATTTCCATGAGAAATAGTTAGAACTTGTAAGCATAATATCACAAGGGGAGACCATACTGTAAAATAATGGCTGAAAGAACAAAAACTAACTCTCTGGATGCAAAGAGCTTGAAAAAATATGCGGTTTAAAAAAAAAACGGCACTGAAAACTGATTCTGGATGATGAAGTTATGCTTGATCAAAGGAAATGTTGAAGATGTCCCCAATAGTAACATGGCAGATATTAATCTGCCCAACTAAAAAAAAGAACCCCCTTCTTCCCAAGATGAACCTTTAACAATCACTTACAAGAAATTTTCTTTTTAAGTGACTTACTTTTGTAAAATAAGTGATGTTCACTTTTACAATAATGTTACTTTTAAATAGCATAGTAATAAATTAAAAGACTTAAGTGACTCACTTTTTATTTTATTTTATTTATGCAAGATGCACTTTTACAATAAAGTAACTTGAAAATATAAATTGCATGCACTAAAAGTAACTTAATAATACTTGAAATCAAGACCTATTAAGGAAGAAAGCAACTTTGAATCAAGTGAGGTAAGTTTAAAAGGCCCATAAAAGAATGGAAAGAGGAAGGGGATTTTGTTTTCTTCTTTTCTCTCGTTCTTCGTGCTTTCCTTTTTTCCTGCAAAACACAAAAAAAATGAAAACAAAAAAAACAAAAAAAATTTTACACTCTATGGGTGGGGTTAGATATTGGTTAGCTTACCGGGAAAGTCTACATTTTCAAGTTTTCTCGTTGTTTCTGATTCATCGTGATTGCACAAGGTGCATGGCAAAGAGCATTCGTAGCCGAGAAGACAAGAAAAAAAAAAATTTCCCTTTCTGTTTCTGATTTACCGCGATCACACAAAGTGCACGGTAAAGAGAATATGCAGCCAGGGAAGGCAATAGTTTGAGACTAAAATAGTAAAGATCTAATAATAAAACTGATAAAATATGAGATACTTAAAAAATAAAACAAATCCTTCACTGTAACATTATGCCTTTAGATTTGCCGAAATGGGTGTTTCTGGAACAAACGGAAACAGTTTTCGATGAAACGAAAACTATTTCCCAATGGAAATGGTGCTCCAGACACAATGGAATAGATCCCATAGGAAAAATATGCACATAAAATCCAGAACCAGAAACCCTTTCAAATTTTCGGCAACACCGGTTCCAGATCTTGATCAAAACCAAAAGCGGCTCTTCATAAATGCTCTGATACCATGTTCGAGTACACAGGGTACTCCCAAAGGACTGAACACCTAGAGAAACCACTTCACACAAATGAGTCACAGATCAATACACCGATGTTTGTCACGTCCTTAAAACCCTCAAGAGGGAAACAATCCATGGCCCTAGCCAAATAGCTACTTGGAGCAATTTATTATGCAAAATAAAGAAAGTTACATGAGCTTCTCATAATAGATCAACTAGCCAAGGACCCTCCATGCTCTTTAAATAGAGATCATGGATCAATCGGGTGTTAAGCCACATATCAATGGTAGGTATGATCTAAGATAAGTTGAACCATAGGATCACTCTATGTCTAGAACATATCGTGGCCTTTGGATTAGAATATTTACAAATGCATACTAATGCATACTAAAGAAACACACTTTTACCTAACGGATATATTACACAAGTTGATCTTAACTAACTCCTAANGTTTGGAGATGCCAATAAGGTATTTCATGGAGATTTAATGGATTTTTACTTACAAGTATAATCTACAGGGAATCTTGTGTTTGCTTCTATTGCCACACTTTCTCTCAACCATTTCCAATTTTTATGGTATATTCTTGCTCATGGAGGGATTGTGCTTTGGGTGAGCTATTGATATCTTTGGGGAAGCTTATAATGTCCCATTATTTTATGTTCTGGTGTAAATGACATATATTTCAAGTTCAAAATACTCTCATATCTAAATACTGAAATATTTCATGTAAAAATGTCAATCAATGAAGAAATAGTGCGATTTCCCCACTATCTTGTTGTGAACCAATGTAATGTTGATGGATTCGAATGGATAAGTAAAATA
The DNA here is from genome assembly GCA_001517045.1 of Pseudotsuga menziesii. Classification (NCBI taxonomy): domain Eukaryota; kingdom Viridiplantae; phylum Streptophyta; class Pinopsida; order Pinales; family Pinaceae; genus Pseudotsuga; species Pseudotsuga menziesii. Next base: position 43,257 of record LPNX010200358.1, read on the forward strand.
CTAATGGTTTATGTATGAATGGAATGTTATTTTCTGTATTTAAAATTTCATAAGACTCTCGGGTTTAAATACCCAAAATATTTCATATTTAAATGTTAAACAATGAAGAAACAATGCCATTTTCCCATTACCTTGTTATGAACCAATATAATGTTGATAGATTCGAATGGATGAGTAAAATATTGATGGTTTATGTATGAATGGAATCTTATTGATGGATTATATGAGTTTAATGTTCATTTCATAATCATTTGGAGTTATTTTGTTGAGTTTCATAGCATTTGGAGAAGTTTGCCTATCATTTCCCCCAAGGTTGAAACTAGTCTTTTTGGATCAGATTTAAGGGAGTTATAGCAGACATTAAAAGTTGAATGGTGATTTATATGAGTTCATATTGATTTAATTTACATTTCACCTTCTTCCATTTAGAAATTCTAGTTGTCTTGTGTCCATTTGGGAATCCATTTGGGAATTAGAACTCCAAATTACTAGTCAAAACCCCTACGTCGACCATAATTTTAAACAAGTTTGAAAAAAGTAAGTGGAGAGTCATAAATCATACCTGAACATAATATTCAAGTCTTAATATCATTCGTACACCTTATTAGAAGAGTTGGGATAATTTGGGCCAATTTTGAGATCTAGACATCAAAACTAGTCTAAGGTCGAATTCGGGGAACAAGTGAAAAATTGGTCATTTTAATAAATTTCCAAAAAGGGTCATTACAAGGTCCATCCATATTATGGTTAGGTTAGGTTTGAGATGCAAGGATACTAGGTAGTAATTTTTCAAATTCAAGAACAAATTGCACCATGCATAAGAAAGTGTTTTAATTTTCCCTACTTCATTCGTAGCATCATCCCAAATTGATTGAGCAAAATAACATTCTAGAAAAAAGATGTTTTGTAGTATCATCCTCCGTGAGGAATAATGCATAGTGAGAGGGTCCTTGTCTATTTTGTTTTGTGATATTTTCCAATGTGATAATTTTATTCTATATCAATATCTAGTAGAAGACATTTATCTCCCACAATCACTTGGAATATAACCTCATTAAAAATTAATATTTTAATTGCATACCTAAATCTATTATTAATTTCTAAATTACCCATTTAAAACAAAATATAAATCATTTCCATATTTTTTTATTATATTAATATATTTTAAAATAAAATATAAATCAATCACTTGTGATAATATAAATGTGATAATTCTATTGTGTGTCAATATCCAATAGAAGGGATTTATCTCCCACAATTACTTGGAATATAACCTCATTAAAAAAAATATTTTAATTGCATACCTAAAGCTATTATTAATTTCTAAATTACCCTTTTAAAATAAAATATAAATCATTTCCACAATTTTTTTATTATATTAAGATGTTAATACTAGTGTTAAATATAAATAAATAAATTGTATAGAATATAAATCATTTCCACATTTTTTTTATTATATTAAGATGTTAATACTAGTGTTAAATATAAACAAATAAACTATATAGAATATTATTGTTGTTAAACATTCGATATAGTCTATAAGGTTTACAGTTAAGTCAATTAGAACAATATTAGTAATAAGATTACCCACCAAATAATTGTTTTCTGTAACCCTTCCTTACTCCATATCGCTTTTCATTGAATATGGCTTTTGCATCCCATCCTTACTCCATATCACTTTTCATTGAATATAGACCAACGGATGAGATCATTGGCAAATGTTGTTATTGCTTGGAGACCAACAAATGAGATCAATGACAAATGTTGTTATTTTTTCCAAAAGGGTAGGGGCCTGACAAGTCGTCTTCGGCTCCAGGATGGTGAGCTTCTCATGGAGTCCAAACACCTAGATCCCCCACATACCGTTTGCACTACACGCGGATTAAAATTGATAAGGCTAGGATTTATAAACACTAAATAGATAAACTTCTCTATCAATGTGGGATAAATGCCAAACATTGACTCAATATGCATCATTGGTTACCATATCTGATGATTGTTGAGTTTCATGGATGAATCGTGCTGCAGATTTCATTTCACCGATCGCCCTTCGTCTTGCATCGATCACCCGTTCCTTCATCACGAGAATATCCTTCTTTGGGAACTCTTCAATCAAACCATGAAATGTGGTATGATTTCTATGACATGAGGTACAAGCACCTAAATCAAAGGAATTTTTTCTGCAATGCCACCAATACTTACTAAAATTGTGCAATGTTTCAATTCACATACAACATTCACTATTGCATCAAAAAACTTGTCTGAGTTCAGAGCAGTTAGCAATTTTCACTTGCATTTATGGGAATATGCTCACTTCCATTGCTTTTGTCCACATTCGATTCACGTTCAACAAGCAAGAATTCTCAATTCAGTCTCTCGCATGTATCATAATCCAATGCACACAAAAAAATATACACTGGTCATGGCATATACTAAAAAAGGGGATGATAGTGCCCTGCTCCCTCCTTTAACATAGATGATGGTTCTCTCACAATGGTTCTTGACCCGTGCAATTCTTTGCTTCTCTAAAATCAATCATAAAATTTACATGAAAATCGATTGGTGGAATCCTTAATTTGACGGGTGTTTAATGAGTTCTGTGTGCTTCATTTTATGTTGCCACCATAGAATCTATGTGTTGAAAAATAACATAAATCACGAAGAAGACACGACTAGTAGTCAATTCCATTAAGTCTAGGAATATAAAAAAAAGACTCCATAATCCTCAACTCCAATACATAGAGATTCACTCCAACAAAGAAGTATAACAACCCAACAAAGGTTGAAGTACGATCCAACATAAGTAACAATATATCATTGAAATGACCCTGTACTTTTTTCTGCTTCTAAATGACCCTTCGTCCTCAACATAATTTAGGGACTTGTTAATGACGATGATTATGATGAGAATTAATGTTTTATTTTAATTAGGGTTTAATTTGTTAAGGGGTCAAGGGATTTAGGAATATGGGGGTTTAAAAAACCACCTCCAAAAGTCATTAGGATTGTACTTTTCTTCTCCTATCTTGATAGTTTGGGATAGAAGGTTCTACATAAATTAAATGCTTAGATGTTAGTGGTTTTAGTGGTTATGTTCCTTATGGTCACATTATGATGTATGCAATTTGCAAAATACATAGTCACTATGGTCATAGTGGTCACATTAATTAGCACTTAAGGTATTTAGGAGTTAGGGATTAGTTGATTAATGGGTTAGGGGAATTTTGATTAAGCGGGGTTAGGAGTTAGGTGTATAAGGAGTTTTAGGTTTAAGGGGTCAATGGATTAGTTATTAGGAGTTTTAGTGTTTAGGGGCCTTATGGTGACATTATGTCATATGAATGTGTTACATTATATACATAGTCACTATAGTCACATTTAGTTGTTAGGGGGCTCAAGGGTTAGCGATTAGTGAGTTAAGTGATTAGGGGAATTGGGTAATTTAGGGTGCTTATAAAGAGTTAGGATTAGGGTTTAATGGGGTTATGGTCACTATGGTAACATTTAATGGCTAGGGGCCTTAGGGTTTAGGGTTTAAGTGGTTAGATCTTAGTTCATGTGATACAAAATAAGGGCTACAATATTATGTGGCTACACAAGGTGTTTTCACATGCCTCCATGACAATTCCATATGGACTCCACCACTCCTCCTGGGCCATGTGCTTAAACCATGAAAAATATTAATGGTGTGTTTTTTTTACAAAAACGGTTATGGTTTAGATTATCAATATAGTGGAGAAACCACTTAAAGAGATACAAGCTTATGTTTTATGGAAATACCAGAGTAGGTTATGTGAGAAGTTTCTGAAGTAAGCATGCCCAATAAAATTGATATAATTACGTTCAATAAGCTACATGGGACCTCCAAATACAAAGGAGGTATGCAGAGGACATGGGGTAAGTGGGCTGTTGAGATAAGAGATTATTCAAAATGAGTTAGACTGTTGTTAGGTACTTACAACGTTACAAAAGAAGTTTCTCAATATTATGACAAGGAAACTATGAAAATGAATGGTCCCTATTCTCTTACTAACTTCTAAGGTTCATGTAATCCATATAATTCTCAGAGGAATACTCCAAGGGAAGTCGAGAAACAAATACATGATAGATAGTGGATTGCAGACCATTCAGTGTTTTTTTGTAAATAGGGAAATAAGTAATTGGAGTTGGGATGGTACTCAGATGACACAAGGTCCAAGGATCCATTCTTGCTACAACTATGCCCCTAGGGGCCCCACACCCTCTCGCAAGACATGGGACATAGGTAAACCCGGGTGGGATTTGATCTCGTGACCCTTTACAACAAGTGACTTCATATCAAGCCATGCCAATGAGCCACACCTATTCAGTAAATTGATGCCCATTCAGTTATGGCAAGGTCTTTTGCAAATTCGAATATGAATGCCATTACATTTTAAATCCACCTGACATCATCTTCTTCTTTTTTATATTGTATATATGAAGAAGGTCCTAAGGAAGGATATGATCAATATTGAATTCCAATTTCTTCTCTTTCTTCATCGTTGACCATGTCTACATCTTATTCATTGATTGATGGTGTTGGTTTTGAAGATGCAAGTTATTCTATTTTCAATGGCGAATTGAATGGTATAAATATGCAATGGAGCAACCTAAAGGAACATGTGTACATTAGGTTAACCCTTGAGTTGTTGGTCCATACTTGTATCATTGCATCATATCACACCTATTGACTATGTTGTAGGTTTAGTAATATGGTGCCACAATTTTTCTTATTGCTTGAAGAACATATATTTGCATAGTTGTATCCTTTAAAATACCAAATCCCTATAAACTTCAAAGTGGATTTCATTACGATGTTGATATTCTTATTGTTTCACCTTGTTTTATGCTAAAGCCAAGTTGTCATTCAATAGTTGGAGAACCTATTTTTCATGCTTGATGCATTCCTCAACTTCTTGAAACATAGAGTTCTATTTTTGGAGGATGATCCCTGCACTTACCTATGCATAGATAATGACCTAATGAGTCATAAAAGAATTGTCAACTACATGTGTTTTCTTCAAAACATTAAGGGAGCAGGGAGAGGAATTGATATGTGCCTACTCATTAGAAGGATTGGGATTATTTATTGCACTGACCCTTACTTTCAAGCAGATTATTTAAGGTAGGTTCCCGGTCGAGGGAGTTAATGCTAGTCATTTTTTGAGTTAGTGCCATCTGGAATGGAGGGAGAGGTTTGATCTACCGAGCATGCCCTAGATATTATGGAATATTATACATTGATAATGATAAAAACAAGGTCAGATAAATAGTAAGATCCTACCCAGGGTAAGATAGATATTATTTCAATTAGGATTTTTGTTATGATTGGGTTTTCAATTATTGGAAGAAAATCGTATTGTGCAATTAATTAGGTAGATAGATGTAATTATATGATCTGTAAATGATAGGTGGTCCAAATCATAGTTCCTAATTCTCAGAATTCCTCCAATAGGTTACATTGAATCCCATGACCAAAGGTAAGGGAGTCTTCACACCTAAAATTCCAAAACTGCGTAAAAAAATAATTTTAGTATTCGCGATGACTCTCTACTAAGTCATGGACCCCCTGAAAATAGGATTGATCTTAATAATAATTTTAATTTCTAATGTGTTGTGAAATCTGTATCAAGTCAACGTGTTCCTACTCAAAACAATTTAGCTTATTAAAAAGTGTATCAAGGCATTATATATGAGCCTATGCCTTTGATTTATTTGTTCCCCATATCCTTATGGTTATAAATTTATTTGTTTTTTTGAGTGTTAAGAAAGGGGAAAGGGTCAAATTATTTCCTTTACATAGAGTAAATAGAGCTTCCTAGGAAAGAAAATGGAAGGTATTGATTCTAATAATGTTCCATAATTCATCAGTTAGACCATTGGATGCAGCTGCAGTATGCTTTAGTTCCTTTGTTTTAATCATGCTTGTCATTTTAGGAACATATAGACACTAGTTAGTATAGGAATTTCCACTTTCATCCTCACTAGGAATTGGAGCTTTATGTGCTTTACTCTGTACACCATCATGTGGACTATTTAGGAAAAAATACAACTAAAATGCCCCGCTTTTTCCAATGAATTTTTAATTAAAATTTGTCAAAATTGTTCCTAGAAATTTCTCTTTCAACAGTTTTTCCATTTCAATAATTGTGATTGTACATTCTAGACTAAATCCCCATTTTATAATGACCTATATCACCCAAATTGCAATTTGAGCTCTAGAAATTGGAATTTCAGCAAGATCTGGTTTGTTTGATTCTAGCGGGTTGGGGTCATTTTAGTTAGCACTTATATTGCTCCAGATTTTCCCCTTGGTTCCCATCTAGGGACTTTAATATATTCAATAAGTGGGTAGGAATGTGCACCATGTCAACAAACAAAGAAAACATAATTCTGATAAAATACCCCCAAGCCTCTAGATCTGCACCATTGAAATAAGAGAATTTGGGGTGACTATTCCAAGGAATATCCTTAGATGACTACAATAGAACTGTGCCAACTAAATACTTAAATCCATTTCTATTTAAAATTTATCCCCCTCTATATCTACTCTATGACTACATCCATAAATCCCCATGAATCCCTGGTAAGTCTAAGCAAGAAGGCTTCATTCAACCACTAGTGTTAAACATTTTAAAATGAAAATATTCATGTTTGTAGCATCACTATTTTTGTTCCAATGAGTTTGAATAGCCATTAATTCCCTTTCCATAGGTGCGTGTTGGTGGTTAAAGCTAGTGATGCTCTTCCCTCTATTTTCTTCCCCAACTCCTTCCACCATATCGTAATAGTTTTAGGCTTTTAGAATTAGACCACGGGGGAGTATCAAGATCACTACCATAAATTTGTTTTATATGCACCTACACCTCTTCAAGATGGCCTAACTAATTTACCTTAGTTGTCATGCTAGCCTTTTGTTGCAAGGTGTTAGGGAAACAATGTCAATCCATATCAAATAACAAACTAAGTTAGCAAGCAATCTCATAGGGGATATATAGTGGAAGCCAACCCATGAGCCAACTCTAGTGGGGTAAGGGAAATCAAAGGAAAAAATGGTTTACCACTATTTCCTTCCGAAAAGCATCGATATATCCCATAGACTATTTTACATGTGGAGCTACCGTCGAATAGTTTGATTTTTCCCGGTACCTTCCCACTACAGAAATTCGAACCTATTGATCCATCAATATCATAGGCAGAGGCAAAGGGAAAGGAGATAAGAGCAGTATTACCAAAAACAAGAAAGGAATAGGTGGGTTGAGCATATAAAGTAGCATGTCCCTTTTGTCTGGTTCCATATGTCTAGCAGTTTCCTATCTTTGTCTCCTGGTTTACTCTCAGACCAAAGTTTCCAAGGATAATTAAACTATAATTGCGACACTTTAAAATAAAAAGAGAGAACTTGAAAGTAAAATATAATTGCTCATATTACTTTATATTGCATGTAAATTCTACAACCTACTCCATGTAGCACAAAGGATAAATATACAAGACATCACCAATGTAGGAAAATAATGCATCATCCAAGGTAATAATGATGTCTCCTTTCTAAGGGAAACAACTCTGTTGTTATACAAACTTCAATTTTCTTCAAAAATCAAGAGTGTCTCTCTGAATAATAGGCCATAACAACCCTATTATTTCAAATTGACAAATAATTTGTGGGAATAAATTTACCTTGAGTTGAATAGCATGAAAACCTAAATGCTACAAATTTATTATCCTCCCTCATATGAAAAGGATGACGTAAAAAGATTGGTATATGTAGAAACCATAAATAATGGGAATAATAGAAAACAAGATGGTAGTAAATCCTGACTTTTAATAGTCTGCTCATTTTATTGAAGTAATAATATTTTCAACAAAGAGAAACATGGAAACTTTTTGGATGTCCCAAGAGAAGGATTCTGGACATCCTCCCAATTGTATAAGTGTTGAAATCCATCTAATGGAACCACCATTATCAAAGTAAAATATGCGAAGAAGAATGGCAACAAATTGACTGATAACAAGTTCCAAAATGGTGAATATCACAAGAAACCACTAGATCCTCTTCGCTGCCAAAAACATTATATTGGGAAATATTTTTATCCTCTTCCCTGCAAAGAACCCTCTTGTGAATGATGGAGTATAGCAAACCCATTGGCCAAGAACATGGAGTATAGAAAATCCCACCTGGTATATGAGGCCCTAGATATTGGAAAGAATAGAGAGATTGGTACAAAAATTAGAGGTAGGCCTAAACAGTGTAAAGAAAGGAGGTAGAATGGACCTTATGATTTTCTATGTCAACTTGGGGAAGAATATTTTCTCTCAAAATGTTGGTGTATGAGGAACCCATCCATTGCGATTAGTTTTACAACGGAATTATTATTGTGTCCTTAATGACAGATCACATTATTATTGTGTCCTTATAGACATATCATGTCTCCTTGAAGATGTGCTTTAAGGGAGTGCTTTGCTCCTTTTCCCATCCAGTTGTTGAGGGTGAGACGATTGACATGCTTTTCGAGCTTGAGGATGCTATTTTCCATCTTCAAGATACTGGTCATTTGGGGTTGCAGAACCTGATATAAGGTGTCTACCAGAACATCTTGAAGGAGAATTAATTCTTTATCAACAATTTCAAAGCTTCGCCCCCTTCCTCATCCAACCTTTCCAACACTCTATTATGATCCCTTAACTGTTTGCGTAGCACCTTGATCTCTTTTTCCATTTTGTTGACCTAGGTTTGGCTATCTGGTTCTTGGGTAGGATACATATCTCCCAGTTGTGACAAAAGGAATCCCAAACAATTTACCTAATGTCCTTCTTTGATTTCATTTTTGAAACATAGGGAAGCATTGGGGATGAGCAACAAGAACTCCAATCGAGTGGCAATAAACTCCAGCGTCTTGGCTTATTTGTGGTAATGCAGAACCCAATAAGCGAACACCTTTGTCTTCCTCATGACTTGAACCAAACACCCATCCAAGAGCTTGAGAGAACTTCCCACATGCGTCATCCTGTAGATAAGAGATATTTGTAGATTGAAATAAAGACAGAGTGATTATGGAATACGGGTGCAGTACTTTTATGTTGCGATGTTGACATTAGGCCCACTCGCATGAGATATTCTTCCCACCTGTCCTTTCTATGTGCACCAACATAATCCATTGAGATGATCATGGTCTTTATCCGATGAGTTTTAGGTCTTATGGTAGGGTAAAGGGTTGATTATTACCATTCAAATTCAATGTTCCTTTGTCCAGAGGGACTGCTTCATTGGCTAGCTTGTCAGCTTCTCCATTAAGCTCACGGATGATGTGGAAGATTTTAATGTTGTGAAAGGATTTCATGAGGAACTTTATTTTCTTGTGGATTTTCCTGAGTCTCATATCATTGGGGTGTCTATTGTTAATGAGAGCTTGGATTGCAATTCAGGAGTCTCCAAAAACATTGATTTCAGTAATATTTCGGGTGTTATCTTAATAGATTCCTTGCCAAAGCGCTAATGCTTCCGCTATGTTGTTGGTGTTATATCATATTCCCTAAGAATAGCTTAGTTCAAGGATTTCATTGGGGTTAAGAATAATCCCCCCTCTCCCTCCTACTTCCTATTATAATAAAAACTTTTTTTATTATTGAGTCTATTGTTATCTTTTAATTAGAAACTAAACTCAATAAAATATATATTTTAAATGAAAAGAAAATTCTTTAAATAAAAACAATTTCTTTTGTAAGTTGAGAGCTATTCTATTAAAAAAAAAAAAATAAAATGTTGGCACATACAGAGTTACAAAACAACCTGCTCTGGTGGAGCAGATATGAAGTGCCAAAATGAGAATGGGCCCTCCCCGTGGGAAGGAAAATAGGTCCATGGAACCCTCCCTCCCAGAAGGAAAACAGGCCTTCCAAGTACACATTAACAAAAAAAAACCATAGTTTTGGAGGTAGAGGCAAAAGGCCATCTAGTGGACTGTGTTAAAAGCAAAAAAACAAAAAAGCATATATTTCCAAGATGCGTACCACGTGGCAAGGAAGATGTACTCAAGTGTGATCCATTTTGTATGTGGACAGAGAGGACATGCAACCATGAACCGTGTTGCATGTGGCTGAGAAGATACATGACCACTGATCATTGTCTTTTCCATGGTACCACCTCAATAAATAAAGTGTACCCTGGGGAGTCTGGTTGTGTGGGCTCTCCTGAAGACGTCTCCGAGTTTCCACTGGATGTAACCATGTCTTCATCGCTAGAACTGTTCTTTTCCTCCATGGTTCCTACAGAAGGTGATTTGGTGGGCAGAGGAGAGCTATTCCACGTGACAACTAGGTTGGACGAGAATTTCCTTATAGAGCTAGTGGATGGTCGACATTGAAGTGGGGGTATGGCGCAAGGTTAAGGAGTAGAGGTGGTGGCTAGGATAGCAGGTGAGAAAGGAGGAGCTTGAGGTGCCTCAGCTTGGGGGGCATGAGGTGCAGTCACTTGGTGAGCTGGTTCTAGTTAAGGGGGAGGTACATGAGCGGGAGGAACCAAGGGGTTGAAACGGAGGACCAGGCGTGTGAGGATATTTTTGAAGATCCAATAATTCTATCAACGCTCCACCATGAATCCTGCTACACCCAGTGCACATGATAGTTCATCCTCCCAGTTTGAAATGATTCTCTGAACTTCCGTTGGGATTTCCAAGTCGAAGCCATTGTTGCTGGCTTGAGCCGAGAGGGGTATTTGTCCTTCTCATATTGTTCACCCTCACCCCCTACCGGGAGTGCCCCTTTGTATTTTGGGCATAATGGGAAAAGAATAGATGGATGAAGGAACTCCTGTGTAGGATAGAGGCTCTCCTGAGCAGAGTAATGGGTAGATGGGCTCAAACTGTGAAGAATGTCGTTGTGGCGCAGGTCGACAACGGTGGAGCAAGAGAGTGGAGAAATGAGTGAGGAAAAATAATGATGAGCCAGGAAATGGAAATCGATGGAATGATCTAGAGCAATGGTGGGGAGAAGTTTAAACTCAAGAGTTGGCATCCTTCGTAGCTTGTGCAAGTAGCGGTTTCCAGAAGGAAGATTAATGGCATCTGAGCGAAGATGAGACGACTTAGTTCCGTCGACAAACTGAGAGACGACCACATTGCTTGTGGCATTTAATGCCCTATTTGACGACATAGATGAAGGGTTATTCGTGGGCAGGGGAGGCCGCATCATCCTCCATGTTAGCGCTAGTCACACCCGCATCCGAGATTAATAAAAAACATTATTTTTAAAGAGTATTTTTTTAAATAAAATTTCATTATTAAAGGGTTATTTTTAACCAAATTTGTATGATAGACAAGATGAAAATTCAAAACATTAAAAAAAATTGAAATAAATTCCAACACCCTCCCTCTCTTTTAATGTTTTTAAATGAAATGAATTTTCTAGGTTTGGTCTAAAATATGTCCAAATTAATGCTTATGCAAAATTTCAGCTCACATATGGTGAAAAAATTGGTAAACGCAATCTTTGCAGTCACGCCTATTTGAATATGCCAGTGGGAAGCAATGGCGCTTCCAAGGTAACTTTTGTGCCATTTACATTCTCATTCTATGATTTTCGTTTTCCTCGGAGTAGATTGAGCGCTTCATTTCATGATATGAATCTAGTATGGTTTTCTGTTATTTTATTTAAATAATCTTACTTATTATTAGACAAACATGGGGTTGGAACCTTTGCTTACCTAAAAAATACCACTGTGATCGCTACGACACATTTTTCCATTGCCTTTATTTATCTGTGGAAATAACTAGACTTTCCTTCCCTCTTATATGTCTTCTTGTTTCGATGCTACACCCCCTTCTAGCCTGTTGATGGAACTTGACCTCTGTTGTTGGATGTGTTTGGATGAAAAATTTTCAACAGATCAACAAAAAAAATCTTTGAATGGAAAGCAAGTTTGAGATTCATTCAACCCTCCAGACCTTCCCACCTTATTTCTTAGGGAATGAATCCTCGTCTCTACTTCTGTCACGGAGAAATTTGGAAATGAAAGTTGGGGGGTCAAGTTGGTACCCCACCATACCGTCGCTACTGCGATCCGAGACATGGGATCCCTCCATTAGATCCATATCTTGCAGGAATATAAGTAAAGGTAGCAGCGAGAAGGGAAGGAGGAATAGTAGCATATCTTTCAGTTCGAGATCGAAATTAATCACCAGAGACTGGGAGGGAAATTTCCCTATTATAATAAAGGGGTGGATCTAGATTTATATGAATAGGGGTGTTCCACTATTTCTGTTCCAGATGCAAATCCTCTAGTTTCATATCCCACCCCAGGTTCCGCTTCGTGTGGTTTCATAGTTAATTGCAGATAGCAAAGGTAGATGCCATATCTCTATGCAGTTTTTATAGACCCAGTCCCGTAGCGACTTGGAGATCGATATCAAGCTTAAGAATATAAAGTGACATATTTTTCCATTGTTGTTAGTGCATCGAATTTTCCAGGCATGTATTCACCTTTTTTTTTAGTAAAATCCAGATCTGGAAATTTGGCATTAAGAGTCTGATTTATGCTTTATATTATTACTCTAGCATTTTATTTTGCAAGCTTAAATGTTGTGGATGGTAAATGTTACATATTCTATAAGAAATTGCTTCTAAACCATTCAAGGAAAATCATGATAAGGATTGAAAAACTACTACTATATTCAACAATATACACTACAACTATTTGTCAAAGTCACAGACCAAATTACTTACAGTCCGTTACATCCCTGTGTATGCAAAGTGTTTGTAAAAACATATACTCGATCTCTAGAATGATTAGGGAAGAAATCAGACTTCTAGAGAGGGTGTACTCTACAACAAATATATATCCATAGAGTTAGAGTAATTGCATAATCCTGAAACCCTTCAAGACCACTTAAACAGTCAGTGCGATAAGAGGGAAATGTGAACATAGCAGTGCATTCATTAGAAGAAAATTATCCAAACTTGCTGAATAAATTCCTTTGGTTATACTATGGTCAGATAAGCTTATCTGTGGTCTCTAGCATGTCAAGTTGGTCACCTTGGTCTTCAAAACATAGGATTTAGTTTTGTTTTTACAAGTAGATGCATCTTTTGGTTTATTGATTTCATTTTTAGATTGCTTCTTTTGCAGTGGTTTATGTGCTGCTACTGACGTTCAGGCATTTGCCCCTGAGTTGAAAAATAAGTTGTTATCCAAATGTCGATGAAAGTTTGAATTTGACTTTACTCAAGTAGTGAAATAGATATGTGAGGAGTATGATGATAAAGGTATAGAGAAAGAGGACTTTATTCCAGAGATTGATGATGGGAAATCTAGATCATGTATTGTGAAAGATTGGAAGATGTTCAATTTAGCTTGGGTTGGGCTTAAAAAGAAGAGTTCATTATCAACATCTAAATACGATAATACGAGGTCCATACTAAAGATAAATAAGCCTACAAGCCATGTTGAGGACCATTTGAGGTCTTAAGTTGTTGGTATAGTGCCTACAAGCCACTTTGAGAACTAGTTGAGGTATAATATTTCTAGAGCATTATCTTTAATAACTAAGCCAGAGTTGAAGACAACAAAGAGATATTTTAAAAGGTCATCAGAGAGTGAAATAAATATTCATAATGATGGAGACAGTTTTTTCAATTTTTGTTCTTATCTCGAAGAAATTAGGATACAATCACCATATACATCATACAGGCATTATTTCAGAGAATACCATGAGTGAAAAGCAGTTTGGTCAAAAAGGAAAAGAGGTTTTCTTCACATGTTTGTTATCACACTTTCAGTTTGAGCTATTTTTAGTGCTCCACTATTTTGTTTCAGGTCTTGTGTATGACATTGGGGAGTTATCTCTGATTCTCCCCAACTAATTTTTTGTTTGTGTTGTAAATTTAGCAGATGGATTAAATCATAAAAATTGAAAAGATGTGTGTTTCAATTTTTTTTCACTGACATGTTATCCTATTATTTATTATTTATGTTGTATAAATTGTCACTTTATTAAACATGTATCTTTATATATTAACACAAAGTGGTATGGGAGAGTAATCCTTAACAAAATGAATTTTATTGTGGTATAGATGAAATGGGAAACAGGAAAAATGGTAATATAAGAACATGAAGGTGTGGAATTACCTCCATTCATTTCCTCCATCCTGTGTACCTTTTCCCCATACTCCATTCACCTTCCCCTTCTGCACCGTATTTTCTCTTTTGGTAGAGGGTAGAAATAATACATCCTTCATACTCCATTCACTTGCTTCTTTCCCACACTCTTCATATGGCGACTGGGTGAAAAAATGGACCTAATACTTTGACAACAATGACCATGTGGCATGACATGCATACGGGTGGTTGATACCAAGTGGAAACCAGATGATGACTTGGAACATGGATGTGAAGGTGTGCACTTGTCACTTGATAGATGGAAATGAAATGTGGTAACAATTGGGGTAACAAGTGTCAACAAATGATGACTTGGCACAAGAGTGAAACAAAGGCGTCCTAAAATTGAGGGAAACATGTATGAGGAAGGAAGTGCATAGTCTATGAATCATGCACAATACAATTGGAAAGCACTCATGCTTGCAACCCATAAAAATGCACATGTGCATTTTGAGGCATCCTTTAAGGAGATACATATTAAATATTAACACCATGAGGAATGCTGCAAGGAGAATACATGATAGAAAGCACCTCATATAAACAGTTCAGTCTCTTTGTTACTAGAGTCAATGCTAATATGAATTCCAGTTATGTTGGATAAATCCCTGGTATGAGAAGACTCTTGGAGAGTTCAAAGTCCTTTTACATCACGAGGAATACTAGCAGCAACCAATCAGGAATATAGAGTTGTGCATCCTAAAACTAAGTCATTTAATGATGTTTTATTTTTGCACCTGCTACACCATATTGTGGACACCACAGAGAAGCACTTGTTTGGAACCTTATGGTAGATTTCCTAGAAACATTGATCAATCCCATTTTATGGTAGATTCTGGTCTGTTCTGAGGCATTTTTTGACCCATGGAAAATTATATGCCACAGAGGATATCTTGCACAATGGAGATATATATTTTGTTGAATGTTAGTCACAAACACAAGGAGGGAATATTATATCATTCCTCAACATTGCTGCAAAATATAATCCCTTATTTTCCTCCTTTATTGCATTGCTGCCAAGTCATTGGGAAAGCTCATAAGAATTTTTGCATGGGTCTTGTGCATTGGCATACCAAAGTTTGAAGTGTTGTTTTCTTTAGGGACAGAGATGACGAGTAAATGGTCAATATTATTGTATTTGTACCCAAATAGATACGTATTTTCTTCTATAATGCTACAACGAGTTCGAAGATGTGCATGAACTATGCAATGTACAAACTGAAACTGCTTGTGTAGATAGTTTTTCATCCTGTAGATGTCTTTCCAAGGAATTGAACAATTAATTAAGAACTTAGTCATATGAATGATGGTATTAACTTAAAATATTCCTCATGAAATACATCTATCTCTTTTATCAATGGTTGGTATTCCACTTGGGCTAACACGACACATGAAAATATGAGGTGCGGCTGACTTCAGGAGTATTAAAATCAGATTGCACTACCTTTAAGGGGATCAAAGAAGAAATCTTTCTCCTCAAAGGGTAGAAAATGCTTGCAATATAAATTAAAGAGATGGTCAAAAACAAATTTGAACGAATAAATGGGTTTCTTTATGCATATGTTCATTTGATTGCACACATGACTAGGATATCCATTTTTGCAAGGTGTAAAAGGAGTGTTCCAGCTCATCAATTGCAATGAAATCCACCTTTTAAGAGTTTTTTAGCACATGTGAAGAGTAATTTTATATGAAGAGGACTTTGGTACATTCTACAAGGTCATATCAGCCCGTGATCATAAGGAGTATCCAATTTGAAGATGTGATACCTCATTCCTTGGAGGAGAAGGTGGATCAAGAAGCCACTAGGTATTATTTTATTATAAAAGGGTACATATAGCTACTATTTGAGGAGGTTTTATGGAGTTTTATTTCAAATATATTTAGGATATCAATATTTTAAGTTGGTTAACCCTCTTGGAGAGTATTTTGCATAGCTGGAATACATGTGGCACCTCAAATTTGCATATTTGTGAAACAATTTGAGTATGTTTCCATGTTTTTCTTCTAAAGTTTGTTCATTCCTATGGTTCATGTAGATTTATCACAATAGTCATCAAGGAATAATGGGATTCGAAGGTTTGGAATAGCTACAACTGCTTTGGAAGAAACAACTATAGCACCATCTTTCCAAGTGAAGTATACACAACTTCTTATCAATGGACAATTTGTTAATGCAACTTCTGGTAAGTTTCAAATAACTCCAAAATTTCATTAAACTTCTTGACTCAACATGTTCTCATATTCTATCATATAATCTATGTATAGATGTTATTACTTGATGATTTTTTATTTTCTTTTCTTCTATGTTTTATCCTTTTGTATTCTACCCTTATACACAGATGTTCTTATGGTTATAACAAATTTTGGCTGTGCTACAGGAAAAATATTTCCAACCTTTGATCCCAAAACATGAGATGCGATTGCTAATGTGGTTGAAGGTGATGCAAAACATGTGTACAAAGATGTAAAGGCTGCATGGAAAGCCTTTGATGAGGGCCCATGGCCAGAAATGACTTCCTATGTAATTTCCTTTTTGTTAGTTCAAAGAATGTCAAAGTTTCATGTTTTCATCCTATTGATGTGAGTGGAAAATGCAAACTGTGAAGAAGAAGAGAGTTTGAATTTGAAAGGATCGTTTTGAAGTGTTTCAGGATATAATAACCAATAGGGTTTCTTGCTTATCCACCAATTTATTTGATTTTTACTTTATGTGAATTTGGGTGTTGTTGACTAGATTGAAAAGCATAATGACGAGATTGTAGCTTTGGAAACATGGGACAACAGGAACCCTTATGAGCAAGCATCCTTGGTCAAAGTGCCAATGGAAGTGAAGCTATTTCATTACTATGCAGGTAGATTCTTAATCACAATACCATGTGATAATGATTTAACCTAATTTGTTTGCACTCCATATAAATGTAGCAAGCTCAATTTACTTGTTTTAGTTCCTTGCTTCATTTCTTAATTAAAAAGATTATAATTCACATCTATACTTTTTGAAATATTTTACAGGTTGGGAATATAAAATACATGGCCTTACAGTTCCAACTGGCCTTATCATGTTCAAACTTTACATGAACCTATTGGAGTTGTAGGTCCAATCATTCCTTGGAATTTTCCACTGTGATGCCGCCTAATACACACTTTAAGACACAGGAAAGTCTCCAACCCGCTGTGTGTGTCCTTGGGGGAAAGTTAGAGCTGGGGACCACTGTCACCACAGTCCACAACTCCTCTGTTTAGGCTAGATCCCAACAGAGCCAAGGGGGGTAGTCCCTACGGAATACTAAGTTCCAGATTTATTAATTCATCACAAATTAATTAAAGGGATCCGTTTAAGGTTACAAAAT
The DNA here is from genome assembly GCA_001517045.1 of Pseudotsuga menziesii. NCBI lineage: Eukaryota > Viridiplantae > Streptophyta > Pinopsida > Pinales > Pinaceae > Pseudotsuga > Pseudotsuga menziesii. The sequence goes on from LPNX010200358.1 coordinate 60,777, forward strand.
TACAAGACCAGTGCCTAGATTAAATGGAGTCAAAAGATTACAAGTTCATAAACTTACAAATGAATTTAAAAATTTAATTAAATTACAGCTTAGGTGTTTAACAATGAGATGAATAAACAGACCAATGGCACAATTATAAACAGTAATGAATCAAGATATTTAAGCAATGTACAGCTGATCTAAACTTATCAATATAAACAAAATATAGTAGAAGAAGATGCTTTAATGTGAAACTTATTGAACCAACAGGAAATAAAGGCAAGAAAGACTTTAAGTTTGATTTACTTAAAGCACTTTAAACAAATGTTAAGCATTCACCACATGAGCAATTACAGAACAGAAAGTAAATGAAACTAAAAGTAAAGTGTTGGAGTGCTTGCGGTAAAATAAAAATGAAAGTGCTTGCAGTAAAAACCTTGAACAGCAAGGCAAAGATAAAAAAGGACCAATGTTTGTAGGACGTTTTACAGTGTCTCTTGGTAAATTTTAATAAAATTTATTAGAGTTGGAATCTTTGATTATGTTTTAGAACCGGTGGTGTGACTACCCCGATCTAGTTCTTCTCAAACCGAAGAGGGATTGCTGTTGCGCTCAACAGGTGGGAGCAAAGCCCACCCCTAGCTCACAGGTCAAACCCCAATGGCCCGGTGCTCACAAGGAGGACGTCGATGCGCCTAGAGACCCCCTCGGTCTACTACCCCTTGCAGCTTCCGAGTCACTGTTTTTAATCAATTCGAAAATCACTAAATGGATGCCTATTAAACTAGGACTTCCCTTTCCCCTGGTCGTATCTCGGAGTACCCCGGAGGGTGATAACCGAGTAGAGGAGCAGGAAATAGAGAAGCTTTGTTGGTTAATTTTATGGGTTAATTTTAAGTCTTGGGTGATTAAGATACAATGTAAATTTTAAGTTATCAACAAGATCACCAAGCGATGTCCCTTATGGGAGGTGCTGGTATTCGATCTTGGACTGAAAATAAAATGTGTTGAAGATTGTAGCAGGAAAAGTAAAAATGTTGCTTCAATTACCTAAGCCCTCACTTCTCCTGCTTTTCATATCCAGCTTGAAGTCCCTAAAGGGAGATGACAAGTGGATAGAGGATACACAGGGTGGGTGAGTTGTATGATTACTTCTTTTGATAAAAAAACAAAATAAAAACTGAACTTGAAAGAAACTGTAACTAACTAGAAAAATGCTTAACCGCACAGCAATCTCTGTGACAGAGATGGTAGTCTGTCACAGAGATAGGTGGGTAACAGGAAAAATAAATCTGCTTAAGCTAACCTCACAACAATCTCTGTTACAGAGATGGTGGTCTGTAACAGAGATAGGTGGGTGAATGAATAAAACAGTAAACTAACCTCACTTCAATCTTTGTGACAGAGATGGTGGTCTGTCACAAAGAGAGGTGGGTGAAAAGAAAATAAAGCAATTTTCTACTTCCTAATCTATTTATGTGTATATTACAAATGCTTTATAAATTTTGCAGAATACCCCAAGAGGACTCCTCTTTGGGGTTTACAAATAACAGAAAAGGAAGGAAAGAGTTGAGTGCTTGAACCCCTTTTGGAACCGGTTGAAGGTTGAGGTATTTCTATGTCCTTTTGGGCAGCAACTCTCCTTTAAATGTGCACAACCTGTCAAAAAACAGCGAGCTATTCTTCGCTGCAAATCACATGAAACACTAAAAATTTTGCTGTTACAATATTAGTACAAAATTTACAATTTTTTACATAAAAATCTGAGCGAAAGTATGACAGAAATATGAAGTTTAGAGGGCTGAAAACTGAGTTTTCAGCTACCTAAATGATGTTAGAACAGCAGAAATAAAAGCCTATACTGATGTACTAAGGGTTGGGGCCTTGAAATCAAGGTTTTTATCACTATACAGTGATAAAAACTGAGTTTCAAAACCTTTTTTACAGAAAGTGCGAAAATGAAAACAGAAAATAAATGGCTGGAAATGACTGTTTTTTAAAGTGAAAGCAACATGTAAATAGCAGAACTTAAAGCCTAAACTAATATACTAATGTAAATAGCAGAACTTAAAGCCTAAACCCTACAAAATACTTTGTAGAGTCTTACTAATCTACTCACAAATGTAGGTAAAAACACTTCTACCTACAAGTTTCTCCACAAAATACTTTGTGGAGAACTATCTAAGCTAATACAAATGCAACTAAATAAAAATAAAACAGGTTACCTCACAAGAAGCACAAATGTAGACAAGAGCCACCAAAGTTCCTCCAAAGCATTTACTTGTATTATGGCCCAACTAGGGCAAGAATATTACAATGGCAAGAAGAAAATGTAAGAGAAGAATCGAGAAGTAATCCGGCAGCATAACAATAGCCTGAGAGATCATCTCAAATGAGGGAGTGAGACCCTCATTATATAGTTGAGGAAGACCCCAACCCCTTGAAGATCAATGGCCAAGATTAGATCTAGATCTAGATTAGATCTCCACCACTAGATCTAGGTATTTGACTTTTTACCACTCTCAACCAATCTACACCCTTAGATTGCTTTTTAATCCATGGCTTGAGTGCTTGATCCATGTCTTAATCATTCTCCACCCTTAGATCTAGGGTTTTTGACCAAGTGGGGGCCCCCTTTGACTCAAATTTTTATTTTTATTTTTATCTTTTTATTTTTAATCTTTTAATCTTTTATTTTTAATTTTTAATCTTTAATCTTTTATTTTATCTTTTACTTTTTTATTTTTATCTTTTTATTTTTTAATCTTTTAATCTTTTATTTTCAAGTTTTAATCTTATATTTATCTTTAATATTTTATTTTTCGATTTTCTATTAATATTTTATTTTTTGATTTTCTATTAATATTTTATTTTTTATTTTTTTAATTTTTTCATATTTTATTTTTGATATTTTATTTTAAAATTTCTATCTTTTTATTCTTTTATTTTTTAATTACTATCTTTTATTTTTAAGTTTTAATCTTATATTTTTATTTTTAATGTTTTGTTTTTTAATTTTTAACTTTTGATCTTTAATTTTTTAATCTTTTTATTTTATTAAGACAAAAGGGACGCCCCACTTAGGAGATCTTCAGACATTTATTTTGACCATGGAGGGTTTATCAAATTTTGGCTATGCTTAGCCATCCCCCAAACTTAATTACCATGGCCGTATTTTATTTTTTCCTTCAAAATCAAATAATTTAAATTTTTGACTTAGGGAAATTAATTAATTCCCTAGGAAAAATAGACCTTGCTTAGCGAAAAAATGGTCTATCTCCTTAACCCCTTATTAGAATGACATGGGACTCGAAGCAGTGGCTTAGGGGGGTTCATAGCAATTTACCTTGCATTCATAGCCCCTATTACAAAGTGCCAGTGCTTGAGCAATTACATTATTACATCAAAACTTAGTTAATTAACCACCAAGGGGTGACATTAATTAACTAGAAAAAATAAATAAAAGCACAACAACATAACGAAACTCTGCAAGACTCTATACAAATGTCTAGCATGGTCACGAAGAACATTTTGAACCCTTAGCCACCCCATGGACTTGACTATTTGAACGCCCGTCACCACTTTGGAGGATTTTGAGTGAAAAACCAAACCAATTAAAATCGTTTAAACAACAAGATTAATTGGAAAGGGAAAAAACACTCGATGAGGGGACTTCCCTAATAACCAGTTCCATGGTGTGGCGTCCATATCATATGACCCACACTAGCACATATAATTACATTAATTTTCCCACGCAGGGGAGCGGACATTTCGTTTTACAAAGGGGCAATTGCCCTGCAGAAATGGAAAAAATCCCCAGATTTTTCCAAGGTACAATTTGCACAATTATGTACATGAAGTTGCCACCTAATCGAAATAGGTGGGCAACACACTGCTTATGTTTTCTTGGAAATTTGGTCCTACACTAGCTTGTGGGAACAACATTGTATTAAAGAGTGCTGAGAAGACAACATTAACATCTCTTTACACAACAAATCTTTCAATGAAGTATTCTCTAGTACATAGAATTCTCATCTTCATTGTCAAGATAAAAATATTATCTCATACTAGTGCAATTTATGCTTGCTTTGGGGTCCTATTTTGAACGTTTTCTAACTCAGGATTACATATTTTTCTTGAAAATAGTCTTTCAATGGTGCTAAATGCTCATCGTTGCTATCAGGAAACATTTCGGAAGGAAAAAAAGAAACTCTTTGTGATGTATAGTTTCACTGAAACATGAAGGATACTGAGTTGTGAATTCTTAGGTTCAGTCTATTGGAAATAGAAAGGGTACTTTGTGATGCTACATAGGAATGAGATTTCGACATGTTTTATTCCTGGGAGTCTTTTGATTCTCCCAATGCTAGACCCTATGTTTTATAGTTTGTAATATGCATTGCTCCAATATATGGTCATCGACATCTTTACTAGCCTTCTTGATTACATTTTCCTTGAGTAGTAAGGTCTCTCTTAGTCGAAATGAAACAGTAGGTGCATTTTTCATTATTTGGGTAAATTTATTAGAAACTATTTGTATGATTATAAAATTTACCCTGGAATATTTTATGTTTGCTTAAATTTCATGTACATGATATTAAGCATTACTAATTTTGATACAACTGGCTTAAATCATATGACAACCAGTTATTTTTCATTAAGCAGGAAAGAGTGAAGTGTTTGTGCCAGAAATTGTTTCCAGACTACAAAGAAACAAGCCAACACAATCTCAAATATTCAATCAAGCAAAACTAGGTTTTTACGATTTCTGAAAGGTTTTTCTGGTTGTGAAATTTGGTGACAAAAAGGGAATACATTCATAATCCAAATAGGAACTAAATAACACATAAAGAAGAATAGATATACATAATATAATAACCATGTATCCAACAGAACATAACATTGAAGTTCATCCACAACTGACAAGCACTACAAGCATAAAGACTATAAACCAGCAATGAAATTATCAATTGTGTAGCTAAACAAGCCAGAAATGAAGCCAAAACACAGACTTAAGGGTAAAATGGATCATATGTTTCATAATTCTGTTCATCAAATACACATGAGAGTTAAGTACTTAGCTCATAAACAAGTCAAGAGACCTCCTTAAGCCATCCAAAAATCGAACCCATCCTCTGTACTCTTGTCCCTCTTTTATAATTACAAAGAAGTAGTTATATCTTCACTTCATTAGGTTGAAATTGAAACTACCCAGCAGTTACATTAACTAACTTTCAACTAATTTACTAAAAATAGAAAAATCGGATTCCTGGTAAATATGGTGAATTTCTGAAAAATAGGTGTCAAAGAAGCCTCCATATCTCTCAGTCCGTGACACCTGTGTAAAAATGGAGAGAGGTTTTTGTGGATGGGTCCATGATGGACAAAAAAATCTCTTGGTTTTTAAAAATTCATCTCCAATCAATCAGAATATGCCCCGAAAGATGAACACTAAAACAGGAAAATATTAATATTTTTAAAACCTTGAAACATAGGCTGTAAATATTAAACTGAATCTTTCACACCTTGCTAGATGTTGCAAAACTGAGAGAGGATTTTGTTTATGGGTATCTTATGAACAAAAACCTCTTTTTGTTTTCTAAATTCATCTCCATAAGCTCATGGTATGCATTAAATTTCAATAACCCAAAACAGAAAAAACAGAGCAGAATTCTCAATAATCTTTGCATTTCAATATCCTCTTTTTCATCTGAAATTTCTTCTGCAGGTACAATATTTTCAGCAACAAATGTCTCTGCTGGTGTATCATTCTGAACAGGCTGAGTCTCCTTGTGAATAAACTGCAAATCTTTATTCTCATTATCAAATGGATGCTTCTTCTGTCCTGATCATTGCAAGAACTACTGTTGCTGGCAGAGTTGGTTCTTGGACCTCCTGTATTCCATGACTGAATATCCACTGGCATATCTCTCTGATTATGATCATCCCATTCTTCTTTTTCCGATATTCTCTGTTTAGGTTTTCTGTTTCCATTTGGTGTTTTCATGATTTTCTAAACTCCTGTCAATGGATAAGCCACCCAAATGTAGCTCGATGGGAAACTTGTTCTCATCAATTTGCAAAGGAGAAAAAATTTCACCTTCCCAAGCAAATTCAATTGTTTCAACATTATCTCCAGTGCTTGCTGTTGTTATTGTGTGGACATCCAAACTAAAATTTAATACAGTGGGATAACCAAAATTATATCCATTTGATGAAATTATTCCAGGTGTATCTGCTACTCTAATCTAAATTGTGTAGGTTTCACCAGACCTAAAATTTGTACTTGGGAGTTTCAGCATTGCAACCCATGTTTTAGCTTGTAACCCGTAAGGAGAAAGTGGCCTCCAGACAATACTTTCACTTTCAAGCAGCAATGATTTTACTCTAACAATAGAAGCATTCACCCCTTTCACTGGCTCACTGAAATGAAGAACTAAAGGGATGCCTTCTGAAAACATGCAATGATCTGTACCAAAGGGAGTATCAAAAGAAGACACATATGCATGTGACTGCTCATTAAAATTTATAATCAGTTGTGAACCATTGCAAGGCCATGATGTCTCTAGTGTTGGACCATTTGGTGCGATTGTTTCTCCTAGCAGCCATAAATGATAGAACCAACCACTCTGATCTTCTGAATCTGTGAATAGTGCTTGCCTAACAAGTTCATATTCCTCATTTAATTCCTGTTCTTTTGCACTGATTGCTCCAAATTTGTTCTTCAGTATGTGTGATAAGAGTGCACTTTGGTTATGCCATGAAGAATAGTTACTAAAATTCCCATTGATCTTCTTTGTTGTAAACTTTAACTCGTCCTCATCACAAGAATTTTTGAGCTTTGCAACAAATCTGCGGTAATTCCATCCATCAAAATTGCATGAATCAGCTTTAAGGAACTGATCTAAAAGCCGGAACTCGTGATCTAAAGAGGAATATCCCATATTTATCATCCATTTGTGGTGTTACCATGCACAATATGACTTGTCATTTCTTTTCAAACCTCTCTCCACCACTCGAAGTTCTTCATCAAGAATCTGCTTGATTACAGTGCTGTCTGATTCAAATTCCAAAATTTGCTTGACAACAAGTTTTCGATAATTCCAGGCAGTTTAAATTTCAGGGTTGATTTCAGGAAAATTGGCATTCAACTGCAGAGCTTCTTTTGTATGTATTTTCTCATGGTGGTTTTTGAAGAACTGTGTTTGCAAAGATTGAAGTCGGCGGCCTTGGCCATGTCTTTCTCTTGAGATTCTCCATCATTTACGGATTTTCGGGGCTTCCCATGCATTGTGATATCCAGAACCTCATTCCAAGCTTGATGCGGGTGTTCGAATTTGATTCCTGGATTGGCTAAATGTCGAATTGAACGCTCCAGGTGTCTTCAACTCTCCAGCTCACCTCTAACTGTCACGTCGTGAAACCCTAATCCTTCCTTCCACTAGCAATTTCTGATTTTTTAGCAATGTGTCTCCACCTCGGCGTCCACCAGCTTCGTAATCTTCAATTTGAGAACCTCTTTCCTGAAAATCTTGCCTTATTCCACTCACTGTCATCATTTGCCATAATTTTGCATACAGTTGCCAGGATCTCCCTCACATGATGACCAGACACCTGTTTCAATGATAAACTTGGCAAAACATGTATCAAATGTGATAACCGAAGTAGTTAACACCTTAGGAACGAAACCCCAAAAAAAATCGGACTGAAAAATGACTATTTTGGCAAAAACAATTTTCTTGTAGCACGCTAGTGTAACTTTTTCTGCCTAACGCTACAAGAATCCCTGTTTTGTGATTTTTTAACAAAAACTCCAAACTAAGTGCTGTTTTTTTTTGTAAATAACTTTAAGTAATGTCTTATGCTATTTATTTAGAACCTTTTAGAAATATATGCATCCGATAATCCCATAAAAACCATGAAATTAATTAAATCAAGCAAAAATTAAAAAGAAAAGCTGTAAAATCAACTATAAACCTAAGGCTAAAATCAAAATATTTTAAAAGAAAACAAGGTCAAAACTTAAAAACAATAAGAAAAATCATATTTTTAAGACAAGCAAATGGTTCAAAAATAGAAAACAAAATCAGGCTATAACATCTGGCTCCTGCTGCGGGATGAAGTCCTCCCTGTGAAGCTTCAAGAACCTGTAGATTAGTGCCTTCTGTAACCAAAACTGCTTGTTTTTCTGCAAAACATCCATTGGGCTATGGAGTCTTTATTCAATCCTTCACACACTAATATATACAATGAAAATCAAATCTCTTTCTTTGAGGAACCTTCCATTTACTGAATCAAATTGTAATCCAATTTCCAATGTAACCAGGAAAAAAATTCACCAACCCACCAAAACTTGTTTCCAACTCCAAATATATATATAATCATAAATATTGGAAAACATGAAGAGCAAAGATTTAACAACTTATACTCACTTTCATTAAATGGTGTCTCTGAAATAACAGATTTATAACTTAGTATTGACTCTAAATAATCTGCTATTGGATCATAAAAATTTCCATAAGTTACCTCTTCCTGTTCTATGAAATAGATAGACTGTCCATAATAATATTTTGTTCCATGAATATCAAGCAGGCATTGGCAAAAAAAGACATCAGGATCAGCCTGAATTTTCTCCATAATTTTTTGGATAGTATCATCAATAATGTCAACACTTTGAACCTCCTTTTCCACACTATCTTCAAATGAATGACTATCATGCATTGGCTTTGGCTATTCAAGGATAATAGACTGAATGCATTCTTGAATCTGCTGATCATATTGTGACATATCACACACGTCACAGATTTCTGGGTCTTTCTTTTCAATTTCATCATCATATTTATTAAAAATTAGAGTATCTTCATAATGATTTTGAACAACAGATTTATCATAACCATGAATATAAGCAACTTCTGAAAAAATGCGAATAGCCTGGCCTTCATCGATTTTAGTATCAAAACAAAAAGGAATAGAATCTAATTCATCACAGAATTCTTGTCTTGGAACCCTAATATATTTATCATAACAAGGAGCATTCTGAGAAATTTCGAATGATGATGCTAAAGGTTCGTCTTTCCTTCAATACAAAGCCAATATTTAACACAACAATGATTTCCAACAGTTTGTTGAACTAGACATTGATCTTCAAAAGGATTAGTACTCAAATGGTTATTAAGACTGTTGAAATCATTATGAGAATATTCCAAACTATCTCTACTGATCTCATCACTTGAATAATCCTCAACCTGACCTTAAACAACAACTTGATCATCGTAATGATCATGGAATTCTTCCTTGATAGTAGTATCTGAAAATGTTACCTTTTCATCTTCAACAAATTCTGAAACTTCAACTTCTTCATGACATGTTTTGAACCCTTGATTGTACTTATCATCATGATTTTTTGATTCAGAAATTGATGATTATAAATATCAGCCTGCTCACAACAATCTTTAAAAAAGAGTTCAGCTGAGAACACATACTTACAATGTTTCCAAAAACATGTGTGGAATTCTTTCAGTGAGGAAATGCTAGCAGCGGGAAGAGAAAAATACCAATATCGTGCATATTGCTCGAGTGAATACATGAACATCTTCATGAGAACATCTTCATGTTGTATATTTAACTGGACCATACATTGATGAAATCTGATGAGGTGATCTGAAGGATTATCTGTTACGGAGAGAAATTCCTATGGCTTGGGGTACCACAACAAACAGCTAGACTCCAGAAATCAATCTTCTCCAATATGCAATAGAAATAAACAATCTAACACTAAAGGATTGAACCTCGTACCTTATTCCGGATGGTTGAAGTAGATCCCCATTGAGCTTTCCAATCTTCAGCCTGAATTGTTATATCACGTCCTCAACAACAAGTAAACAATACAAGCATACTATATTTCATGGTGTTAGATCTATTCTAGCATATATAATCAATAATGTAAAA
>LPNX010200358.1:79770-131162 GCA_001517045.1 Pseudotsuga menziesii
TCTGCGCCTCAAAGATGGCTTGTTCCTCATTCTGAACTCCGGATGTAGAAACATCCTTCGCTATGTACGGCAATAAAGACTTGAGGAACCACTCAAGGAGGAATTCCGGTGGTATAAAGGCTTTGATTAATCTCTTCCGTCTACGCCACTCCTGAATATGATCAGAAATATGGGTGGCCTTATCTTGCCGAAATGTCGACAAGAGTTCAGTACCGACATCATATCGTACTGGTAGTTGGAAGTGATTAAGGAAAGTCATCGCGAGATCATCGAACAAGGTAAAAGCACCCCTAGGCAACTCTATATACCATTTCGCCGCAGGCCCTGTGAGGGTGCGTTGAAATAGTCTCAGACGGACTGAGTCCTAATGCAAGGAATTGGAAGAGCACCATAGGTGGAAATTCGTAACGTGTTCGCTCGGATCCTCTCCTGGTTTGCCTTCGAATTTAGGTATATCCGAAGGAAGCTTTGTCGGGATATCCGGCCAAGCCGGGTCATGGGCTACAGGATCGTTCGTAAGTCTTGACAAGTCAGGTAAATTTAGTGTCGCGAGGAAAGGGAGTTTCGAATGATTAGGTCTTTGGACCGCTCCCTGGTTCACATAGGATTGATTACCACCATGGCCATGGCCATAGTGACCTCCTCCCGTATGACCCATGTAGGGTGGTTCCGAAGTACCATAATAAGGTGGACCTTGACTAGAGGGAGCTACAAAGCCATAAGTAGGGGGATAAGTAGGTTGTGAATACCCGCCTCCATAAGGTGCAGAAACCTGTCCATACTGCGTCCCATGATGGGATGCATAGGTCATCGCATGCGATGCCCCATGAGACACTCCATAGGAAGGGATATACATTCCGGAAGTCGGAATATACATACCCGAAATAGGGATATACGTCGAGGAAGTAGCAACCTGACCTCTAGAAACATGAACATAACCCCCCGAAACAACGGGTGGTATGTAGGCTTGCGGTGCAATGGGACTAGAAACTGCAGTATGGACTTGACTCGTAGCTACGTGCCGACTCGAAGGACCACGTGAGGGAGGTGGAGGGTTCGCACTCGAAGAAATCGGTAGCGAGGACGAAGGGATCTCAGTAATAAGGTATGTACTAGTGCCTATTGTCACTCTTCTGGGACCTGGTATCGCTATAGGCTCACTAACGCTAGACCTAGGAGGTACATAAGATGTGGCTTCCACCGCTGGGATGGAAGGTGCAATATGACTAGTGCTCCCAAACCTCTCCGCAAGGTAAGGCATGGGAATGCCCCCGGGTATAGTGTTAGGGTCAAACTCAGATTCGGCATGAAATTCCAAACCATGAATAGGGAAACTGGTCGAAGCATAAACACTGTAACTAGTGCTGGCAGGTTCAAAGTGAGTCTCGGCATCCTCCAGCATTCCATACCGGTAATGCTGTAACGAGGGGTCAGGCCTAGAATGGATATGAGTATCATGCAAGGCTCCTATCTCAGAAATCACAGGTCCTAACTCAGTTAGGTCGGGTGAAATATCATAACTAGGTGTAAAAGCCCCATCGTCAACACGAATGGGAGGAGGAAGTGTATCAGATGTGTCCTCTGAATGGTCTCCCATGGTGTGTGAATCAAAGTGTGATATAGTCTTCCTGGGCTGTCTAGGTCCCTCTCCCAAAGGAGGAGGATCAGTAGAAGGCGGAAGTCCTGCTAAACGACGAGAGCGGCGCGAAACCGCACCCGAATCCACAATGACTCAAAAAATAGCAAAGACTCTCTATTTACGTCAACCCTAAGCCAACTAGCATGCACAGAGCAATCACTACAAAATCTAAATCCAAAAAGCAAGAAAACAAGGGCTGCATAAGTGAGCTCCCGAATGTAGCAGGTATGCTTCGCCTAGGAGAGGCCTGAAACTCCCATACACTACAAGTGGAGGTTCGTAACCAATTATTGTGGCCCTCAGCTTCAACGCGTATAGCGACTGTGCTGTCCAACCCCAACCTGACCGGGACACATGCAAAATAACCTTTACACGTACCCCCTCGATATCCTAGGTAAGGTCACTAAGGTCACCTCAATATAATCAACGCTCAGGCGGACAGTCGCGGAAGGGATTGACCGTATGGGCAGGGTAGCTGAGCCCGAAACTCTCGAAAGAGCCCCCAGATACGAATACAATCCTGGCTATATCGCCGGTGCTACACAGTTCTCGACCAGGGGTTATCCCGATCAGACAACCACTCACACTGCCTAGTGCTTGACTCCCTTTTGAGAGGAGCTTCCTAAGAACGTCGGTTATACCAAGGGTTTCACACACTCCCTGGACAGACACCTAGTTGTTGTAGTTTAGTGATCTTGGAGAATTAAATCACAATGAACTATTCCAAGATCCTAAAACCTAAGCTTGTTGGTGCACCCTATAAAAGAAAAGAGTGTAATTCATTTTATTTAGCGTTGATTTTAGTTGGCTTTATTACTCAAGAATAGGATATGGCCGTGCAACTTATGGTGTTATGACGCAACAAGAATTAAAATGCAAACCTAACAATCCATGCAAATGCATGTGTCCATGAAAACAGGGTATGCTTACTACGTGTAATGCACAATTTTTCTTCAAATGCTGAATGCAAATTTTCCTATATGAACACCTAACTATTACTCCAAAGCAAATCTAGAGCTAGTGCAAGTACAATGCAAAGTGCATAATGCAATGCATAATGAGAAGCAAATATTTTTGTATTTTTTGAAAATAAAGAGATACAATAAGAAAAAGAATGATTCTACCCACCCCAGACTCTGCAAGCACACATAAATAGTATTCAATCAAAGCACTAAGGTAAAAGGACTCTAATGCACTAATCTCAAACAAAAAATCAAAGATGCCATGACAAGAACTTTCCTAAAAAAAAAAATTTAGGCTAAAAAAACGTTTCTGGTCAAAAACAGAGGCAAATAACAGACTCAGGCAGTGCCAAAGGAGACTCAGCAACAATCAGAACTCACCCAGCAATCCAATATCTTCCACAAAAGGGTAAAAACCAGGGTATACATGACTGTGTGCAGTAAACCCGCGTGTATACGCGGAAATTCCAGAGAAACCCGCGTGTATACGCGACTGTAAACAATAAACCCGCGTACAGGAAGAAAAAGATGCATAAACCACAGGCAAACAGACAGGCTGAGACTTATTTCACACCAATCAGGCTCTACCAAGCATACATGCCCCCATACCTGACACAGAAACAAGAGAGAGAGAGCAATTCAAATACATTGAATGCCAAGAAACCAATCCCCAAAGGTCAACTACTAGGAACTCCCCAGCGGAGTCGCCAATTCTGTTACAGAGAGAAATTCCTATGGCTTGGGGTACCACAACAGACAGCTAGACTCCAGAAATCAATCTTCTCCAATATGCAATAGAAATAAACAATCTAACACTAAAGGATCGAACCTCTTACCTTATTCCGTACGGTTGAAGTAGATCCCCGTTGAGCTTTCCAATCTTCAGCTTGAATTGTTATATCACGTCTAACAACAAGTAAACAATACAAGCATACTATATTTCATGGTGTTAGATCTATTCTAGCATATATAATCAATAATGTAAAAGCATTTGACATATTCCAATGGAAACAATATTCATTCAAATACACATTACTGGACAGGAAAATATATTTCTATTAATAAGAATCAGAGATTACAAGTGACAACCTATGACGGCACGTCTGCGAACCGGAGAAACTGAATCCCCCACTTGGGCCTCCACCACCTCAATCCTCCATCACTTCGATAGCAAGCTTAATAACAATGGACAAGCTTGGGAAGAACACAACAGTGCTCCAAGGGACAAAGGGATGCAGACTCAAGCATAAAGTTCTGGCAACAATGGACTATAATTTCGATGCTCTCAATTTTCTCTTCTCCTTTCAATGTACCAAGGGGTTCCTTATATAGCTCTTCAAAGGGATACTGAAGGGTCGAATCCGTGCGATCTCAAGGCATATGGAAGGCCAGGAGTCATATGAGTCAGATCCAAGTCAAGGAACAGTCCAAAAGGATTTGTATTTATGTACACATCCCGATGTACGCAACTATCGAGGGAATACCCGCGTATGTACACGGTTATCGGGAAAAAATCCGCGTATATCAATATTATAATGTTTTTTGGGGATGATCAAGGTAACATCAAAAGATATAAAGTGGTCCAAAGGGGCTAATGAGTCTGCAGCGGGACAAGGGAAGGCCATACAATGTGTGATTCACCTAGTGTGGTGAAATCCGCTATAACATTATCCTCTTTGCTTTCTCTAAACCATGGAAGACAATCTCTCCAAACATCCATAGTAGGTATTGGATTTGGAAAACCTGGAATATCAGAAAAATTGAAAGGTGCAAACCTTCGAGCCAGAATAGCTTCCATGGACATCGGCCTCTACATCTTGAAATAGTGGAGTCGCCAATCAATTTGTCAAGACAGATTTTGTTTTTTCTCCTCAGAAAGAGAAAGGGGTGACAGTAGCTCAAATTAATTAGGGTTGCATAAAGCTAGGGATGACTAAAACCTTCTAATTCTTCTAGCTTTTTTTAGTATCTATTCTAGTTCTGAAACACCCAGCTGCAAAGGTGAAACAGGTATGTTTCTAGTTCCAATTCCCCTATTAGCCACTGTGACAAATTGGTGAAAAGTAGTCTTAAAGATGTGCTGGTTTAATTTCACCTCTTAAAACAAGTGAAATGATAAGTATCCCAGGGAAAAATCTGTTTTCAACTTCGTTCCCCGACAATGGCGCCAAAGATGTTTGTGCCAGAAATTGTTTCCAGACTACAAAGAAACAAGCCAACGCAATCTCAAATATTCAATCAAACAAAACTAGGTTTTTAGGGTTTCTGAAAGGTTTTTCTGGTTGTGAAGATTGGTGACAAAAAGGGAATACATTCATAAGCCAAATAGGAACTAAATCGCAAATAAAGAAGAATAGAGATGCATAATATAATAACCATATATCGAACAGAACATAACATTGAAGTTCATCCACAACTGACAAGCACTACAAGCATAAAGACTATAAACCAGCAATGAAATTATCAATTGTGTAGCTAAACAAGCTAGAAATGAATCCAAAACACAGACTGAAGGGTAAAATGGATCATATGTTTCATAATTGTGTTCATCAAATACACATGAGAGCTAAGTACTTAGCTCATAAACAAGTCAAGAGACCTCCTCAAGCCATCCAAAAATTGAACCCATCTTCTGTACCCTTGTCCCTCTTTTATAATTATAAAGAAGTAGTTCTATCTTCCCTTCATTAGGTCGAAATTGAAACTACCTAGTAGTTACATTAACTAACTTTCAACTAATTTACTAAAAATAGCAAAATCGGATTCCTGGTAAATATGGCGAATTTCTGAAAAATAGGTGTCAATGAAGCCTCCATATCTCTCAATCCGTGACACCTGTGTAAAACCTGAGAGATTTTTTTGTGAATGGTTCCGTTATGGAAAAAAACCTCTCGTGGTTTTTAAAAATTAATCTCCAATCAATCATAATATGCCCCGCAAGATGAACACTAAAACAGGAAAATATTAATAGTTTTAACACCCTGAAAAATAGGCTATAAAGATTAAACTGAATCTTTCAAACCTTGATAGCTGTTGCAAAACTGAGAGAGGTTTTTGTGAATGTGTAACTTATGAAAAAAAACCTCCTTTTGTTTTCTAAAATTCATCTCCATAATATCGTGGTATGCATTCAATTTCAATAACCCAAAACAGGAAAAACAGAGCAGAATTCTCAATAATCTTTGCATTTAAATATCCTCTTTTTCATCTAAAATTTCTTCTGCAGGTACAATATTTTCAGTAACAAATGTCTCTGCTGGTGTATCATTCTGAACAGGCTGAGTCTCCTTGTCAATAAACTACAAATATTTATTCTCACTGTGAACTGGATGCTGCTTCTATCCTGATCATTGCAAGAACTACTGTTGCTGGCAGAGCTGGTTCTTGGACCTCCTGTATTCCATGACTGAATATCCACTGGCATATCTCTCTGATTATGATCATGCCCTTCTTCTTTTTCCAGCATTCTCTATTTATGTTTTATGTTTCCATTTGGTGTTTTCATGATTTTCTGAACTCCTGTCAATGGATAAGCCACCCAAATGTAGCTCGATGGGAAACTTGTTCTCATCAATTTCCAAAGGAGAAAAACTTTCACCTTCCCAAACAAATTCAACTATTTCAACAATATCTCCAGTGCTTGTTGTTGTTATTGTGTGGACATCCAAACTAAAATTTAATATAGTGGGACAACCAAAATTATATCCATTTGATGAAATTATTCAAGGTGTATCTGCTACTCTAATCTGAATTGTGTAGGTTTCGACAGACCTAAAATTTTTACTTGGGATTTTCAGCATTGCAACCCATGTTTTAGCTTGTAACCCATAAGGAGAAAGTGGCCTCCAGACAAGAATTTCACTTTCAAGCAGCAATGATTTTACTCTAACAGTAGAAGCATTCACCCCTTTCACTGGCTCACTGAAATGAAGAACTAAAGGGATGCCTTCTGAAAACATGCAATGATCTGTACCAAAGGGAGTATCAAAAGAAGACACATATGCATGTGACTGCTCATTAAAATTTATAATCAGTTGTGAACCATTGCAAGGCCATGATGTCTCTAGTGTTGGACCATTTGGTGCGATTGTTTGTCCTAGCAGCCATAAATGATAGAACCAACCACTCTGATCTTCTGAATTTGTGAATAGTGCTTGTCGAGCAAGTTCATATTCCTCATTTAATTCCTGTTCTTTTGCACTGATTGCTCTAGATTTGTTCTTTAGTATGTGTGATAAGAGTGCACTTTGGTTATGCCATGAAGAATAGTTACTAAAATTCCCATTTATCTTCTTTGTTGTAAACTTTAACTTGTCCTCATCACAAGAATTTTTGAGCTTTGCAACAAATTTGCAGTAATTCCATCCATGAAAATTGTGTGAATCAGCTTTAAGGAACTGATCTAAAATCTGGAACTCATGATCTAAAGAGGAATAGCCCATATTTATCACCCATTTGTGGTGGTACCATGCACAATATGACTTGTAGTTTCTTTTCAAACCTCTCTCCACCACTCGAAGTTCTTCATCAAGAATCTGCTTGATTACAGTGCTGTCTGATTCAAATTCCAAAATTTGCTTGACAACAAGTTTCTGATAATTCCAGGTAGTGTAAATTTCAGGGTTGATTTCAAGAAGATTGGCATTTAACTATAGAGCTTCTTTTGTATATATTTTCTCACGGTGGTTTTTGAAGAATTGTGTTTGCAAAGATTGAAGTTCGACGGCCTTGGCCATGTCTTTCTCTTGAGATTCTCCATCATTTACGGATTTTTGGGGCTTCCCATGCATTGTGATATCCAGAACCTCATTCCAAGCTTGATGCTGGTGTTAGAAGTTGATTCATGGACTGGATAAATGTTGAATTGAATGCTCCAGGTGTCTTCAACTCTCCAGCTCAGCTCTAACTGTCACGCAGTGAAACCCTAATCCTTCCTTCCACTGCCAATTTCTGATTTTTTAGCAATGTGTCTCCACCCCGGCGTCCACCAGCTTCGTAATATTCATTTTGAGAACCTCTTTCCCGAAAATCTTGCCTTATTCCACTCATTGTCATCATTTGCCATAAATTTGCATACAGTTGCCAGGATCTCCCTCACATGATGACCAGACACCTGTTTCAATGATAAACTTGGCAAAACACGTATCAAATGTGATAACTGATGTAGTTAACACCTTAGGGACGAAACCGCAAAAAAAATCGGACTGAAAAATGACTATTTTGGCAAAAACGATTTTCTTGTAGCACGCTAGTGTAACTTTGTATGGCTAACGCTACAAGAATCCATGTTTTGTGATTTTTTAACCAAAACTCCAAACTAAGTGCTGTTTTTTTTGGTAAATAACTTTAAGTAATGTCTTATGCTATTTCTTTAGAACCTTTTAGAAATATATGCATCCGATAAGCCCATAAAAACCATGAAATTAATTAAATCAAGCAAAAACTAAAAAGAAAATCTGTAAAATCAACTATAAACCTAAGGCTAAAATCAAAATATTTTAAAAGAAACCAAGGTCAAAACTTAAAAAAAATAAGAAAAATCATATTTTTAAGACAAGAAAATGGTTGAAAAATAGAAAACAAAATCAAGCTATAACATGAAGTAAATGGTTTTAAAGATGAATATGATTAGCTTAATAATAATATAAGCTTCAGAATAATCACAATATGGTGTCTCTTATAACTGATTCTTATTTTGTTAAGAGTTTTAGCTGAAATTCTTTCAGTAATCATGAAAATAATTCCTACTGGATGCTAAAATTTCACATTTTCTTGTGACTTAAATAGTTTAAATTCTTTCTGCAGGATGGACTACCTCTAGGAGTCTTGAGTATTGCTTCAGTATTTAGTCCGAATACAGGAGCTGCAGTTGCAAGACACATGGATGTTGACAATGTCTGTGAGAATCTTAAATGTATTCTATTATTTAAAAAGAAAATAGAATAGCTCAAAAAATCTGCATTAAATTTCTCATGACTGTATTTTTCTACCAAAGATGCATGGCTTAGATTCTAGAATGACTTCTCTAAATATATCTATGTTCATTATCTTCAATTTATCTTGGCTTCTGAATGGATAACATTCCAACTATACTCTAATGTTTACAGCAATAAAGTTAGGGTGTTTGTTATCTAGTGCACTATGGAAGTTTGAAACCTCTTATGGTTGTTCGCAAAGGGATTATGATTTAATTGTATCAAGTTGTCAGTAAGAAATTCAGGTTGTTGGTTAATATTTGTAAGTGTTATTCCAATAAGACTTAGTTATTAACTATCAATGTCAGGCTATAGAGGAAGCTTATATTGCATGCCAGAAGAGTTATAGGAAAAACATAGCTGTAATGAATCCCATTGAAGTAGAGGTTGTAGAGCTCGGATTATGAACACCCATGGGGGAAAATGAGCTAGGAATTTTATTTAAGTCCTCTAATTTATGTTTCTCTATTTTATATAAGATATTTCCAAGGTAACTCATAGAGTAATGGGTGTTTTTTCAATTCCACCAGAGTGCAATGGAGTTACAGTTTGTATGAGGCAATGTGCAAGCTTTACTATTGAGGGTTAAATGCCTCTGGTTTCTCACAGTTCGGATTTATCTAAGAGTGGAAAGATAAATTATATGGAAAAACATAATAGCAATGGATGTGTAGTGTGTATGTGGAGGAAAGGAATATTATTTGTGTTTTTCTTAAATTCTTCTGAAACCTTCATTTTTTGTTGAACGAAGGTTGTCCTAGTCAATTGTAAATTTGAAATTGAGTTCACTCATGCCATAAATATTGCATCTTCATTCACATTGCCATGCTATGCAACACCTTTGCAGCTTCATTCACATAGCCTATGTAAAATCTCTAAAGCCTTCTATGGGCTTCTGGCCTTGCAAGCACAATTTAATAGAATAGTATATGTGACTACATTCAGAGTACAACCATGATTTTTTATCTCATCCACAAGCCTATGAGCATCCTATATATGACCCAAATCACAAAATCCATTTATAAGTGCAATGTAACTAATAATATCAGGAGAAATACCCCATTCAGAAATCCTCTTTAGTATGGCCTCTGCAATATCCATACACTTTTCTTCATTAAGAACATGGATAAGAGAGTTGTAGATAGGTGTATATGGCCTGGAATTGAAATCTTTTATATGGTCTAGTAATTATTGTACTTTATATACTAATTAATTAGCCTCCCTACAGAGATTAAATATGATTTTCAATGTTCTAACTAACACAATACAACCTTCTCTCTTCAAGTCTTCTAGTACATGTACCAACATATTGGGTTGTTGAGTAACACCTAAAGCTTCATAGGTTATCTGGAATATTGAATGGTTCTTAGAATTACAAATGATGCAATTTTGGTGTTAATATTTCCCCTTTCTCCAATTCCTAAAGGGTTCTAGCTCAATGGTAGAGTGCCTTCTTTACAAGCAGGAGGTTGAAGATTTGATTCCTTCGTGCCCTAATGATATTGCAATATCGATGTTTTAAATAACATTTATTTTATTATGATTTATTATGGCTACGAGAGGGGTTCAAAACCCCCCCTGTAATTTTATATGAGGGGGGTTCATAACCACCCCCAAAGTTTTGTAAAGCACTTTAGCGGGGGGGGTTCGACCTCCTCCATAGGTACCTACGAGGGGGGTTTTTTACCACCCCCAAATTTTTGTAAAGAGATTTATGGGGGGGGTTCAAACCACCACTATAGGTACCTACGAAGGTTTTTAAAGAGTTTTAAAGATATTTAGGGGGGGGGGGGGGGGGTTGAACTGCCTTCGTAGGTACCTACGAGGGGGGTTTATAACTACCCCAAATTTTTGTAATAAATACTTTTAAGGGGGGGTTTGAACCTCCCCCGTAAGTACCTATGACGAGGGTTTATAATTTCCCCCAAAGGTTTATAAAGAGTTTTACAGGGGGTCTCGAACCGCCTCTGTAAGTACATATGAGGGGGGTTTGTAACCGCTCCCATAGGTACCTATGAGGGGGGTTTGTAACCACCCGCAAAGGATTGTAATAAGGACTTTTGGGGGTGGGAGTGGAACCACCTCCATTTTTGTCTATGAGGGGGGTTTATAACCACCCTTAAAAGTCACTTTGGGTGGGGAGGGGGTTCTAAACCTCCCCCAAAAGTCCAAAAGTGACTTTTTTTGGGGGGGGCGATTAGAACAACCCCCAAAATTCCAAAGTTCAATTTTAGGGGAGTTTAGAACCACCCCCCAAAGTCCAAAAGTGACTTTTTTGGGGGGGGCGATTAGAACAACCCCCAAAATTCCAAAGTTCAATTTTAGGGGAGTTTAGAACCACCCCCCAAAGTCCAAATTGAATTTTGGGGGGGTTTAGAACCGTCCCCAAAAGTCACTTTGGGGGGGTTAGAACCACCCCCAAAAGTCACTTTGGGGGTGGGGGGGGTAGAACTATCCCCAAAATTCACTTTTGAGGGGGGCTTAGAACTGCCCCCAAAAGACACTTTTGAGGGGGATTTAGAACTGCCCCCAAAAGTCATTTTTAGGGGCGGTTTTGGGGGGTTTTTAGAACCGCCCTTAGAAGTAAAACATTTTAGAGTCAGTGCTATTAGGGGATGTTTTGGAAAGACCGCCTCCAAATCCAAAACCTCCCCAAAAATGGATTTTGGAGGTGGAATAAAACCACCCCTAAAATTCAAATTTGTTGTAGTGCATAAAAGCAATTAAATCACCATGACATTGGTCACACATTAGAGGAAATTTGGGGTCTAAAATAGGCCTTATAAGAAAACGTGCCAAAATATGTTTTTGTGAGTTGGAATTCAAGAACCAGTAGAATTTCAATAAAATAAGTCAACCATAATGGTTGAATTGACATATTTGTCATTAAAAAAAAACTACTTTTTTTGTTCGTATTTTCGACATATCTCATTGTGTTTTTACTCAAATTTTGATCGGGAGAGCTCGTTATGTCATCATCACATTTTTTCAGGGATTTCTTGTTTTTGGGGTAGCGGGGTCCGTCAAAAGTATGCAGTGTGGGTACCCGTTGGATGCGTAATCAAATTCTGCATCCAACGAGCTCTCCCGATCGAAATTTGAGTAAAAACACAGGGAGATATGTCGAAAATACGAACACAAAAAGTAGTTTTTTTCTTTCTTCCTCCAAAATTAATCAATATTATTTTATTATTTTAACTATTATTTTATTATTTTCCTTAGGAGGCCCATTTTAGACCCCAAAATTCCTCTAATGAATGCGCACATATGTATGAGCACATAAGCATATTTTACACAACACAAATGCACAAATATTTCTTGTGAATAAAATAAGATTGTGCAATATTCCCACAAGAAAGTTAGTAATAAGCATAAAGTTTTACAAAGTAACCAAAGAAATAAACAAGTATATGAAATAGTCCCACAAAGGCATTGGCACATGTGCATCATAAACTACAATGATAATTTGTGAAAAATGGAACATTGATGTAGGTCCTAACTTGCAAAAGAGGCAACCCAATGGGACACTATTTGAAATCAAGGGACTTCACCAGGTGGACATATCTATTGAGTCAAGATGATTATAAATAAGCAAGAGATAGATGAGGTGAAGTAAACTTGTAGAAGTGAATATCTAAAATAACTACTTGACAAGATTGAGAATTTTTTGGGGTATCAATGGCTCGTTGATTGTAGATGAATATGTTTCTGTAGTGTATTTTTAGTGTGAGATGAGAAATACTAGATGAAAGGATACCCGAAGTATGGACATGCGAAAGGTTTTTTTTAATAAGACAGATCACAGAAAAGCAAGTATAATTGAGCTAAAAGTATTTGACTGACCAAGAACATAGACTAGTTGAGAACATGTAGAATGAAGCTGTTTTTCGCATATTGTATTTTGGGAAATTGTTTGTTAGAGACATAGATGAAAATAAAGGATTGCAATAGTTGTGTAATTTGAGAAAAGGGAGACGTAGATTAGAATTATTTTTGACATTTTGTGCAACTATTTGACATATATAGGAGGATTTCAGTAGTTCTTAAATTTGAAGTAAAGACATTTCTCTACTTTCCATATTTCTATACAATCACATTTCATATCAGGGAGTGTTAGATTTTTATCATTCAAGCTAGCATTATGAGCTTAGGATCTTTAACTGAGAGAATAACATGCACAACAATAAAACACAAGAGACAAGAGACAAAGAAATTTCCTCGGGGAAACCATAAAGGAGAAAACCCCGCAACTTCCTCAGAGATAGAATCATCACCAAAATTAAAACCCGAAAACATAAAGATGATCTCTCGACAGCAGTAGTCTCTCTCTTGTCTCAACAACTTCTCTCTCACTCATGTGCCCCAATGAGTGAGTGTGTATGTGATAAATAGAGAGTCTCACTCTCTATTTATATTCTTTCGTTCACTTAATTTCCACTCCAACATGTCGGCCTCACTTAACAATTACTTACTAGAGCCAACATCTCTAGGTGAGTCTAATAACCCTAGTGCCCCACAACTTTTTATATTTATAACATTAAGCTAGTATTATATTAGGATCTTTAACTGAGAGAATAACAAGCACAATAATCAAACATAAGAGACAATCAACAAAACATTTTTCCTCAGGGAAACTATAAATGGAAAAAACCCCACAACTTCTTCAGAGATAGAATCAACACCAAAAGTAAAACCCAAAACAGTAAGATGATCTTTGACAACAGTAACCTTCTTTCTTCCTAGCCCTAGTGTCTTCTTATTCCTCAGCTATGCGCTACAACTGATTGTGAGTGTGTGTGTAATAAATAGAGAGGCTAGCTCTCTATTTATACTAATTCCTGACTTGACTAAACCCTACTAGGGCTGATTTCACTAAGTGAGTCTAACAACCCTAGTGCCCCGAAATTGCGGGGACTTTAACCCTTAAACAATAGGAGGGTTACCCACCTTGACTTGACCTGACTTGTTCACATTATAGAAACTCTCGATAGGAACATCAGGGCATGACATGACTCAAGTACATTACAAATACATCCCGAAATAAACATCGAGGTATAATACATAAGAAATACAAGTGAATACATTTCGAAGTTACAATTACATCAACACTCCCTCTTAACTAGGAAGGTATTCTCTCGACACAATTTATCAGCATAAGTCTTCTTCTCTGTATCATCTGGATCATCCTCTAGTCCTCTTCATCTTCACCTTCAAGTCATCTCTATCTTCAAGTCATATTCATCTTCAAGTCATATTCATCTACAAGTCATCTCCATCTAGATCTGGATCATCATCACTGGATCTGGATCATCACTTGATCTGGATCATCACTTGATCTGGATCATCTCTGGAGCATCATCACTAGATCTGGATCATCCCTTGATCTAGATCATCACTACTAGATCATCATCACTAGATCATCATAGGTGCTATCTCATGATTCTTCTCGTCACAGGAAGTTCTATAGAGCCGTCCTTTTTCATGTTGGTTGTAGGCCTAGCCTCCATGCAGGTCTTCTTCCAGCACTTATATATGACCCTAAGTCAGAATGGCCCACCCAGCACTTATCTATGATCATGTAGGAACCAATCCTATAATCATATCAGAAAGGCATGCCCAAAACTCACATATGACCATGTCAAAACACCTCCCACAACCCTGTCAGAAAGGCCCAACACTCACATCCGTCAACCAATGTCAAAAAGGCTCAGCACTTGCAGTCGACCATCCGAGGATCCAATCCTCCATGCCAAAAGGCTCTGCACTTACATCTGACAACCAATGTCAGAAATGCTTAGCACTTATATTCGACCATGCAAGGAACCAACCCTTCACACTAAAAAGGCTCTGCACTTACATCTGACAACCAATTTCAGAAGGGCTATGCACTCACATCTGATATTGTAGGAACCAATCCTACAGTCGCATCAGAATGGCCCTCATTCCTAAACTGAGCTTTCCTGGTAACTAATCAGGTGCCTCCATTCCAAGAATGGAATTCAGTGCTTATATCTAATCATGTAGGAAACAATCCTATAGTCACATCAGAATGGCTCAGCACTCATATCCGACATGGAAGTAACCAATCCTATCACCATGACAGAATGGCTCAGCCCTTACATCTAACCATGGAAGGAACCAATTCTCTCACCATGTCAGAATGGCTCTAGGTCTCATCATTTCCCCTTGGAGGAAACCTCAATCTGGAGAACACCAAGCTTCTCCCTAAAGTAATCGAACGTCACCCTAGCCAATGGCTTTGTCAACACATCAACTATCTGTTCGTTCGTCGTAACATACTGGAGCTTCACTGCTCCCCTCTGTACCATATCCCTGATATAGTGATACTTGATCTTGATATGCTTCAACTTGTCATGGAACACTGATTTCTCTGACAACTTCACGTAACTCTGGTTCTCACAATGTATACAAGTAGCATCCATCTGGAGATCAAATAAATCAAACAGTAGCTTCCTCAGCCATACTACCTCACAACTATTTGAACAATCTGCGACATACTCTGCTTCAGCTGTACTCAGTGCCACATAGGATTGCCTCCTGCTAAACCAAGAGATCACACATGATCCCATATTGAAGCAACACCTTGAAGTGCTCTTCCTATCGATGGCACTTCCTACCCATTCTGAATCAACATAACCCTCCAGGTTAATCTTCTGATTCACCTCATACTTGAGCCCATAATCAATTGTACCCCTTAGGTACCCTAGAATATGCTTTGCAGCAATCAAGTGAACATGTCTCAGATCTGTTAAGAACTGGCTCAAGGTGTTCACAGCAAAGCAAATATCTGGTCTCGTGTTTGTCAAGTCCATCAAGGACCCAATCATCTGATGATACATTGTAGCATCAATCATCTCTGATGAAGCATCACTCAACAACTTCAGGTTCGATGCCATAGGTGTGGTCATGGCCTTGCAGTCTATCATCCCAAACCTCTTCAGGATCTCTACTCCATACTTCCCTTGTCCAAGGGAGATTCCATCCGCATTTTGCCACACCTCCATGCCTAGAAAATAATGCATCATACCCAAGTCCTTCATTTCGAACTTGGCAGCAAACTTTCTCTTCGTATCAAAAATCAACCCATCCATACATGTTACAAACAGATCATCTACATACAGTAGGAGAATCACTGGGTTGTCATCTTCAACCTTGTAGTAAAGGTTGGAATCTGCTTTACTTTTGGTAAAGACCAAACTAGATAGAAAGCTCTCAATTCTACCGTACCATTTCCTGATTGCTTGTTTCAAACCGTATAGGGATTTCTTCAATCTACACACATGAGACTCTCTATCATGTGTCTCAAAATCGAGTGGCTGCTCTACATACACTTCCTCTTCCACTACACCATTCAAGAAAGTAGTCTTGACATCCATTTGGTGTATCTTCCATTTCATCACTGTAGGCAGAGCAAGTACTGATCTGATGGAAGTGTATCTAGCTACAGGTGCAAAGGTTTCTTCGTAATATATTCCTTCTTTCTATGAGAAGCCATGAGCCACAAATCTTTCCTTATGTTTTACTATGCTACCATCTTTAGCATGCTTGATCTTGTAGATCCATTTGGAAGTTACAACCAACTTCCCTTCTGGTCTTGGGACAACATCCCAAACATCATTCTTTATGATCAATTGATACTCTTCGATCATAGCATCCTTCCATTCTTTCTATTCTACCGCTTCTTCATAATTGGAAGGTTCTTTATTATTAAAGTCACATAGTAAAGCTACATATCCGGAGCAGGATCTCGTTCTCTTTCTTTCTCTATGATTCTCTTCTGGAGCCCCATATCTTTCCACACCTTGGATAACTTCCTGTACCCATGCAAGTTTCCTCTTGTGAGGATTCTTCTCTTGAGGTGGATCTACAGGTTCTTATGGTTCTTCAAATTCTCGATCTTCTTCTTGATTTTCTTCATTCATGGTTGTATCATGAATTCTGGGTGCTTTTGCTTCTTCAGGTTCTTCATAGGGTCTCTTTCTAGATTTGTTGTAAGCTGAGTCTTCATCAAATGTTACATCCCTGTTGATGTTGATATTCTTGAATCCTAGGAAATATATTCTGTAAGCCTTCGATCTCTCAGAGTACAAATATACCCTTCTTTCCTGAAGGATCTAATTTTGTTCTCTTCTCTTTTGGAATGTGTATGTACACTGGAAAGCCGATTATTCTAAGATGGTTGACTTCTGGTTTCTTGCTGGAAAGGACTTCTTTAGGTGTCTTTTTCTCAAGCACTCTGTGTGGCGTATGGTTTTGTACATACACCGTTGTTCTACCAGCCTCTGCCCATAGATGCATGGGAAGATCTTGATCATTAAGCATTGCTCTTGTAGCTTCCATGATAGTTCTATTCTTCCTTTCTACAACCCCATTCTGTTGTGGATTATATGGAGTGGATAACTCCCTCTTAATCTCTGATTATTTGCATAAGTCTTTGAATTCATTTGATGTGAATTCTCCACCATTATCTGATCGAAAGGTCTTGATCTTCTTTTCCGTGTGGTTCTTGATCAAGGCTTTGAATTCCTTGAACTTGCTGAAAACTTCATCTTTTTTCTTCATGAAGTAAATCCATGTCTTTCTAGAAAATTCATCAATGAAATAAACATAGTATACATACCCGCTTAGTGAACTTAATGACATTGGTCTACATACATCGGAGTGGATGATTTCCAAGATTCATTTTGCCTTGCTTTTGCTACTTGGAAATGTCTTCTTTGTATTATTTCCTTTCGCACATCCTTTGCAAACCCCTTCATGCCTTTCATGAATTTCTAGAATACCTTCAACAACTTTTCTTGCAATTTGTAGTGCTCTGTAGTGCTTGTGTGCAAGCCTTCTGTGCCAAAGTTCATTTGGCTCTACTGTGTGATGGACCAATGCTTGTTTTGGATGGCCCTTCAATTGGTACAATCCTCCTTCTTGTTCTCCAATTACTATTGCATAATCAATAGTCTTTCCTCTTGACCACATGAGGACTTGTCCATCTACAAATGCAACCCTCATGCCCTTTTCATCTAGTGCCGATATGGAGATAAGATTCTTATTTAGTCCTGGTACAAACAAGACATCCTTCATTTTCATAGACTTTCCAAAGTCTAGCTTGTAGGAGGATTCACCACTACCTTTTATGGGATATTGGTAGTCATCCCCAAGTTTCACCTTATGGGGTGAATTATGTTCGGATAATTTCTCAAAAAATTCCTTGAAACCTATCATGTGTTTGGAAGCCCCAATGTCAATAAGCCAATATTTGCTTCCATGACTGACAGTTCCTGTGAGAGCGGAGATCAGTGACATATTCTTCTTCACTTGAAGAGTCTTCATTTTCTTGTTTTACTTTCTTCCTGGGAGGATCATCATCCTCAGTGGTGTGAGCATGATATCTTCTTTTGGATTTCTTCTTATTCTTGGATCCATTCTTATTCATGGGACAATTTCTAGCAAAGTGTCCTATTTCATCGCATGTAAAACATCTGATTTTGGATGGATCTCTTCTTACAAGATTATTTTTCTGATGAGAATGCTTACCTTGGTGATGATGATTTTCCCTTCTTTGTTTCTTGGAGTGTACTGTGAGATCTTGATCTTCACTTCCCATCTTTTCTTCTCGAGCTTCTATTCAAGCTTATTCTTGTGAACATTCTTCCCATAGTCTACTAAACTTGACTAACTTCTTCCTAGCACAGATTCCTTGGATGAAAGAATCCCATAATCTAGGGAGACCATTCAAGGTTGTCATCACAATTTATGCATTTTACACTTCTTCATATACTACCTCAAGTTGTTCTTTAATCTGGGAGACCGTTGTGAAGTATGATTGGATGGTCTCCTCATTCTGGATCTTTACATTTTTCAACTGGTTCCTTAGTGTCATCTTTCGGTTGATGTTCCTCCCACAAAACAATTTGGTTAGGGCATCAAACATGGTTTTAGGTTTCTTTAGGGAGGACACATGTGGTATGAGGTTATCCTTGATAGAATCAACAATGATCCTCTTTTTCATAACCAAATTCTTCTTATGTAAGGCCTTGGCCTCATCTCCCTCTGGAACTGGAACCTCCTCACTGATATAAGAGTCTGACTCATTTTCTTCTAGGACTAGGGAAATCCTAAACTTCCAGGATCAGAATTTATTAGCTCCCTCAATATTTTCATCAAGCTTGGTATGATGAGACATCTTAATTGAGAACCTCAAATGTAAATACAAAATATTTAGATCTTACCAGGTCAAGATGTCGGATCAGGATTTGGAGCTAAAATTCTGCAGTGATGGTTCAGGAGCAGATTAGGGTTTTGCTTTTTTGGAGTTCTATCCAACCAAATAATTTTATTTTGATCCCTAGCTTTGATTTTGAGGAGGAGATCAATCCAAGCCTGGGCGCACTAAAAAATTCCACTTCTTTGAAAATCCCTAATTTCCGGTAGCAGTGTCCGGTCCAAAACTGAAAAAACTCAAAATTGGATTTTGCTTGGACAGAAAGATGCACCCTAGGGAGGAGAGTTAATCCAACCTTATTTTGCTGAAAATATTTGGAGAGAGATCCACAAAGTAGGAATCCCTAGTTCCCACAGTCGCACAGTGTCTTTTTCTTAGGTTAGCTCTGATACCATGTTATATTTTTAACATTAAGCTAGCATTATATTAGGATCTTTAACTAAGAGAATAACAAGCACATCAATCAAACACAAGAGACAATGGACACAGTGTTTTTCCTTAGGGAAACCATAAATGGAGAAAACCCCGCAACTTCCTTAGAGATAGAATCAGCACCAAAAGTAAAACCCAAAATAGTAAGTTGATCTCCCGACAGCAGTAACCTTCTTTCTTCCTAGCCCTAGTGTCTTCTTCTTCCTCAGTTATGAACTACAACTTAGTGTGAGTGAGTGTGTGATAAATAGAGAGGCTAGCTATATTTATACTAATTCCCAACTTGACTAAAACCTACTAGGGCCGACTTCACTAAGTGATTCTAACAACCCTAGTGCCCCAGAACTGCGGGG
This sequence comes from Pseudotsuga menziesii, assembly GCA_001517045.1. Taxonomy (NCBI): domain Eukaryota; kingdom Viridiplantae; phylum Streptophyta; class Pinopsida; order Pinales; family Pinaceae; genus Pseudotsuga; species Pseudotsuga menziesii. Next base: position 99,372 of record LPNX010200358.1, read on the forward strand.
ACTTTAACCCTTGAACAATAGGAGGGTTACCCACCTTGACTTGATCTGAATTGTTTACATTATAGAAAATCCCTATAGGAACATCGGGGCATGACATGACTCAAGTACATTAAAAATACATCCCGAAATAAAAATCGGGGTATAATACATAAGAAATACAAGTCAATACATTTCGAAGTTACAATTACATCAACGCAACTGTGGAGACTTTAACCCTTGATCAATAGGAGGGTTACCCACAATGACTTTACATGACTTGTTTACATTATTGAATCTCCCGATAGGAACATCGGGGCATGACATGACTCAAATACATTACATACACTTCCCAGAATAAACATCGGGATACAATATATAAGATATACAAGTGAATACATTTCGAAGTTACAAATACATCAACACTCCCTCTTAACTAGGAAGGTATTCTCTCGACACAATTTATTAGCACAATTCTTCTACTCTGTATTGTATGGATCATCATTGAGTTCTTGTCATCTTCATCTTCAAGTCATCTTCAACTAGATCTGTATCATCACTGGATCTGGATCATCATCATTGGATCTGGATCGTCACTCGATATGGATCATCATCATTGGATTTGGATCATCACTGCTAGATTATCATCACTAGATCTAGATCATCACTCGATTTGGATCATCACTGTTGGATCTGGATCATCACTCGATCTGGATCATCACTACTGGATCTGGATCATTACTCAATCTGGATCATCACTATTGGATCATCATCACTAGATCTAGATCATTACTGGATCTCGATCATCAGTGGATTTGGATCATCACTCTATCTGGATCATTACTCGATTTGGATCATAACAAACACATCATTACTAGATCTATATCATCACTTGATCTAGATCATCACTCGATCTAGATCATCACTAGGTCATCATCATAGGTTCTATCTCATGACTCTTCTCATCATAGGAAGTTCTACAGAGCCAACCCTTTTTCATGCTGGTTGTAGGCCTAGCATCCATGTAGGTCTTCTTCAATGCTTATATCTGACCCTAAGTCAGAATGGCCAACACTCACATCTGACCATGAGAGGAACACATCCAACACCACATCATAAAGGCACAACACTTACATTCACCAGCATGATAGGACACAGCTATTATCATCTGTGAAAAGGAACAACACTCACATCCACCAACATGATAGGACACAACTACTATCATCTGTGGAAACGCATTGCACTTACATCTGACCTTGACTCATTAGAAAGGCACAACACTTACATTCACTAGCATGATAGGACACAACTACTATCATCTATGAAAAGGCACAACACTCACATCCAATAGCATGATAGGACACAACTACTATCATCTGTGGAAAGGAACTGCACTTACATCTGACCTTGACTCATCAGAAAGGCACAGTGCTTACATTCTCCAGCATGATAGGACACAACTACTATCATCTTCTGAAAAGGCACAGCACTCACATCCACCAGCCTGGTAGGACACACCTAATACCTTCTTTGGAAATGCACTACACTTGCATTTGACCTTGACTCGTCAGAAAGGCTCTCAGTCCCATACTGAGGGTTCCTGGTAATTGACTAGGTGCCTCCATTCAGAGAATAGCAATAGCCCTTATATCTGATCAAGTGGGAACATATCCCTCAATCACATCATAATGGCCCTGCACTTATATCTGATCATGTGAGACTACATCCCACAGTCATATCAGAATGGCCCTCAGTCCTAGACTGGGTATTCCTGGTAACTGACTAGGTACCTCCATTCAGAGAATGGCAATAGCCCTTATACATGATCATGTAGGAACCAATCCTAGAGTCACATCAGAATGGATCAGCACTCACATATGAGATGGAAGGAACCAATCCTCTCACCATGACAGAATGGATTAGCCCTTACATCTAACCATGGAATGAACCTAATCCTCTCACCATGTCATAGTGGCTCTAGGTCTCATCATTTCCCCTTGGAGGGAACCTTGATCTGGAGAACACAAAGCTTCTCCCTGAAGTACTCAAACTTCACTTTGGCCATTTCTAGCATAGAATCACATAAGGGTTGATTACATTCAAGGATAACCTGCGAGCTTGGCTAGGACTGATTACATCTGAGGACAACCTACAGGTCTGTTTACATCTGAGAAACCTATGAGCTTCACCAGGATTTATGCTCAGACAACCTATCTCATCGACTATGCTAGAACTTCCTCTTTCAAGAGATCTTTATTTGGATCACATACTGGAGCTTCACTGCTCCTCTCTCCCAAATAAAAAGTGGCAACATCGTTTTCCTCAGCTGTACTCAGTGCCATGCAAGACTCCATCCTACCAAACCAAGAGATCACACTTGATCTCATACTGAAGTACCACCTCGAAGTGCTCTTCCTATCAATGGCACTACCTGCCCATTACAAATCCACATAGCCCTCCAGGTTAATCTTCTGATTCGCCTGATACTGGATCCCATAATCAACTATACCCTTCAGGTACCTCACTACATGCTTTGCAACCATCAGGTGAACATGTCTCAATGTGTTCACATCAAAGCAAATATCTGGTCTCGTATTCATCAGGTACATCAAGGAATAAATCATCTGACTATACATCATGGCATCAACCGACTCTGATGAAGCAACACTCAATAGCTTCAGGTTTGATGCCATAGGTGTGGTCATGGCCTTACAGTCTTTCATCTTGAACCTCTTTAGGATCTCTACTGCATACTTCTCTTGTCCACACCTCCATGCCTAGAACGCAGTGTATTATCCCCAATTCCTTTATCTTGAACTCAGGAGTAAGTCTTCTTCTTGCAAATTTAATGAGTTCCTCTTCTCTGTTAGGAACAAGTCATCGACATATAATAGGCGCATCACTGGTCTTCCGTCTTCAACCTTGAATCAAAGGTTGGAATCCTCTTTACTAAAGCCTAGAGTCATCAGTAATATTTCCATCCTATCATACCATGTCAAACCTAGGGATATTCTGTAGTCACTCCCTCTGAAGTAGAGCATCATACTCCCTCTGTCTTCTGTACTCTATGCACTGAAACATTCTATACCGGAGTGACAAGTAGCTTCCTATGCTACTAATATTCTATGTATCCATCTAGTGTATAGACTTTCATCTTCAACTTTGTAGCAAAGGTTAAGATCTTCATCAATCTCATCATGTATGTGTTTGAACTCCCACTGGCTGCAAATGTCTCTTCGTAGTCTATGACTTCTTTTCGTGAGAAGCCTCGTGCTACGAATATTGCCTTGTGTCCCATGATGTTTCCATCTACTGCATGATGGAACTACGAACTTCCCTTCACATATCGATACTGCATCCTAGACATCATTCTTCTTGAACTGGTCTTCCCTTTATTCTTGGTTACTTCTTCATATCTTGAAGGTTCTGCATCAATGATGTCATTGCATTCATCATATTATTCTTCATCTCAAACTATCGTCACTTGTTCTTCGGAAAAAATCTCATCCTTCTTTGCTTGTAGGTGATTATGTATGCGATCTTTCCTACAAGTAAAATGCGTTTGTATGGTTAGAAACATTTCATAAGGAATATTCATAATGGAAAACTCTTATGCATAAATATATGATCATGCAACTATTTTATCCAATACAACATTTATCCATATCTCACAGAAACTTTTCTAGATGCCTTCCATCTCCACTAGGACAACATTGAGATTGTGCACTAATCCAATATGTCAACAAAGAGGTTTCATTTTTGATAAGTATCAATCGAGAGTAGTATAGCACCATGAGCTACTTACCCATCACATGCATATTAGTAGTATACTGTCATTAATGCAAACATTCTATCATGCATAATACATTAACTGAATATAAACAAATGCATAACAAAACAATATCATGAAATGACAATTGAATACTTATCTTTATTTGTTTTGTGGGTGGACTCCTTCTTGAGCCTTCAACTTCATCGTCTTCTTCATTCATAATAGCATAATTTCTTATCCAAATGCTAAGATGGATAAGAGGTTCTTTGAGAGTTAAGATCTTCATATTCTTCATCGTTTGAGGTATATTCTTTGGATGGTGAGAGCTTGATCTTCAGTTGCTCCCATCTTCTCTTCTATTATTATGAGTCAAGCTTCTTCTTCTTCCCAAAGTCTGTTGAAAGTAATCACTTTCTTCTGGCACACATTCCTTGCATGAATGAATCCCATGATCTTGGGAGGCCATTCAAGGTGGCTATCACCACTTCTGAATTCTCCACTTCTTCTTCTACTACTACAAGTTGTTCTTTGATTTGAGAGACCCTTATAAATTATGACTGTATGGTCTCTGCATTCTAGATCTTCACATTCTTCAACTGCTTTCTCAAAGTCATATTCTAATTTATGTTCTTCCCCTCAAATAGCTTAGTCAAGGAATTAAACATCTCTTTTAGTGTCTTTAGGGAAGACACTTGTGGTATAAGGTGACCCGTGATTGAATCAGCAATGATCTTCTTGGCCTTGACCAAGTTCTTCTTGTGTAAGGCTTTGAGCCTCATCTCCCTCTGGAACTAGAACCTCTCTACTCATGTAGGTGTCTAATTCATTTTTTTCAGAGAGATCATATGCTTCCATGCTTGGAAGTTGTCAAATTTACCAAGCTTATCATCAAGCTGATGTGATAGATCACTTTGAAATGAGAACCTCAAATTAAAATAGCAACGGATTAGATCTTACCGATTTGAGGTGTCTATCTTGGTTCCGGAGCTAGCTAATCTAGGGTTTGTCAGAGAAACCCTAATTTAAAAACTTGGAATATTTCAGATCTGATTGGCTACATAGATATATCTCTTCAATGTGATATTTTCAATGTACTCCTTTTCTAAAAATAGTGGAGGGAAACTCTCGGAACAGGAAGCCCTAGTTTACCAATTTCTTCTACATAAATGCCTAATACTGTTTTTGCGGTATCTCCATAGTTACTACTCCTATGTGTATAAAAATTTGCAATGAGGTAACCTCTGTTGTCCCTATTCCCATACAATAGTTTTCATCAGAATTTGTTTCACCAATTGGGACTTATGAGTGTTTTCCCAAGGTAACCTGGTTCAGGACTGTTCAGCATAGTGAAGTTGTATGGACAGCCACATGTCACTGTTTCATCTTCTGGGTCTAAAACTTGGACAACAGAAATCAAATTTCGTGCCATTTCTGGAACATCTTCAGAAATTTCATTTGGACCTTTGTAGCCCGAGATATATCAATTCGCCCCAGGTGTCCTGTTTAGGGATGAATCCTGGAAGAGGTTGGAACCCTAACTTGGAGGAATCATATCTCCTATATTATAGCGAATATAAGGATGAAATTTGGACACAGTGTAAATACGGATTTTATATTTGGCCTATGAAATTTTCATATCCTGAGCCTTCCCCAATCCTGAGATAGAGCGAATCTACCAAAACGTATCAGTTTTAATATTTTAGGGTTTTTCCAGCTCGAGGTCAAACTAGGGTTTAACTTTCCTGGAGTTTCACCCAACCAAAAATATCGACCCGGGTCCCTAAACTTAGATTTTGATGAGGAGATAAATCCTATGCTGGGCTCACTCAAAAATTCCTCTTTTGTAAGAATCCCTAATTTCCCGCACCAAAAACTGAAAATGTCTGGAATCGACTTCCGCTTCGACATAACGATGCACGCTTCAATGGAGAGTGAGCCTAGCATACTTTTGCTGATGGATTGTGGAGAGACACCCAAAAAGTAAGAATCCCTAGCTTCTGTAGCTGCATAATCTCTTCTTCTCAGGTTAGCTCTGATACCATGTTAGATTTTTATCATTCAATCTAGCGTTATGATCCTACGATCTTTAACTGAGAGAATAACATGCACAGCAATGAAACACAAGAGACAAGAGACACAAATAATTTTCCTTGAAAAAACCATAAAGGAGAAAACCCTGCAACTTCCTCAGAGATAGAATCAGCACCAAAAGTAAAACCCGAAAACATAAAGATGATCTACTGACAACAGTAGTCTCTCTCTTGTCCCAGCAACTTCTCTCTCACTCATGCGCCACAATGAGTGAGTGTGTATGTGATAAATAGAGAGTCTCACTCTCTATTTATATTCTTTCATTCACTTAATTTCTACTCCAACATATCGGCCTCACTTAACAATTACTTACTAGAGCCGACATCTCTAGGAGAGTCTAATAACCCTAGTGCCCCACAACTGTGGGTACTTTAACCCTTGATCAATAGGAGGGTTACCCACAATGAATTTACCTGACTTGTTTACATTGTTGAATCTCCCGACATGAACATCGGGGCATGACATGACTCAAATACATTACACACACTTCCAAGAATAAACATCGGGGTACAATACATAACATATACAAGTGAATACATTCCGAAGTTACAAATAATGGATGTGGAAAGGGCTAGGGGATTACAACCTCCTTCCAGTGGGTGCTGGTAAATTGAATGAGGGGGTAGCAACATCATTTCCATGGATACAAATAAAATTCAGGGGGTCATAGCCTCCTTCCAGGGGATTCTAGAAAACAAACGGAAGTTATCACTTCCACAACTAGAGAGCACAATTATTCCACACGTTGGATATTGAACCCACAATCACATTTTTCTCAATAGAATAATATAAGTCCATGTCAGAGTGTGAAGTTTAGAAGTTGGTTCTTACGAAGATAGAGTTTGTTGCAGGGCGTAGATTGTACTTGATGTCGGGTTGACACCCAAAATGAGTGGGTGCTCATATTTAGATATTGTTATCTCCTATTGATTTAATTACTCTTATACTTATAGATGTAGATTTGTTCTCAAGAATTTTGTGCAATGTTGTGATTATTGTTGTGAATTCTGAAAATTTTAAATCTCTGAAAGTATGCATAAGTAAAATTATTTATATTTGTGCAATTACTGATTCACCCCCCTCAATAACTACTATATACCAATAGTATTTTATTTGTTTCTTTCTATTAAAACTTATGTGCATCTTGCATAAACCATACAAATACAACAAAATAAATGTATAGTCAAGTATGAGTTAAATAAATAAGCTTAGAATTTAACATCTTATACAAATTAGTGTCTACGTTGGGAATGGAACACTTAAGACAACTTAACTCCAAAGCAAGAAGGTATTACCTTGGAATACTACTTATCTCCAAGGTGAAAAGGGTTTGTGGCTAGTTTCTAGCCATCCATGCTAGATACATAAAGGATGTCAACGAAATACTCAAGTTGAAAACATATATCAATTTGTATTTCTTTCTTTCATATTTTTTCATTTTCCCTTGTTTGATTTAACCTAATCATATTACTTTTCATTTTATCATCCTCTTCATTAGTTGAATTTTATGCTGAATTAAAAAAAAATATTACATGTTTTTGTATTTGCATTTCCTTGTTGTTTATTTAATTAATTCATTTTTATATACTTTTCTTACAACCACTATCTGAAACAATAATTTTATTTTGTTATTGCATAATTGATGACTAAATCATTCACTCAAAAGGAATGGATATGTGAATGTTACATGTAGTGCAAAACTAGAAGAATTATTAACAAATATAAACCGTTACAAAAAATACATCACTAACATACAAAAGAATAATATGAATCTCATTACCATATTGTTTTGTTTAAACATTTGGGTTATGGTGGAATCTAGAGAATCCCCAATCAATAAGAAACTATTTTATGTTTTCATGCTTTCTTATTCCTGTTAAAGTGACACAATAGGTTGGCCTGTATTCCATTATTCCTTTTAATAACTATCAAATAAGGAACAATTAACATCAATATGATTGACCTACCATCTTTTTAAATCTATTAGTTAAAGAAAAGGAAAATTAAATCAATTTTGGGAACTTGAGATAAGGTTTCAAGGAAAGTTGGTGCTTAACTCATGAAAACTATTTGGATACTAAATATGTATTCAAGATATTATAAGATATTATAAACCTATTCAAGGAAGACAATTATAAAAAAATATTAAATGACAAAGAAGGAATGGAACACATACACATTATACATAAATATTTACCCCGGAAAACTTTAACAAAAAGTTATCAGACAGAAAATTGCACCTATTTCTCTTGTATTAACAGAAGTGTTTTCCAATAAAATATATAGACATTCTACATCCTCATCCAACCTTATTATTCCAGGTGGTATTCGATACAAATGGGTATATATTAATTATTTGGAATTACCCAAAACTATAAATAAATATACAAGGAGACCCTCAAATACATGTTGAAGAGCACGGTATTTACCTACAATAAATACAAAACATATTAACCAATTTTTTCAATGGAAAATCCACCTAATATCTAAGTAGGTATCGTGGAAAGTGGATGAATATTACTGGAAAATAGATATATAGATCTCTATTTAACCTTTCCCTATTGTTGTTATTCATAGAAACCATAAAGTGGAAAACAAAAGAAAATATGTGATATGATTAAAGTTCATCATTAACTTTACAAAAACCTTGTTGGTCCTCTTCCAACTTGAGGATCCCCTCAACAAATCAACACATAAACAAAACAACATATTTTTTCTCATTCCACCTTAAGATTTTAAACATTAATGAAGATTGGAATAAATCTAAGAACCTTAACTAATATTCAAGTTAGTCTAGTCCCTATCAATCCTAATATCCATGCATGCTAATAAAAACATTAAAAAAAATAATTTAGGGAGGGAAAGAATGTAGATTTGTATTTTATTATTGAAGGGATAATAAAAATGTGTTGTTGTAAATGTAACTTCATATATTATGCATTGTATTATTTGTATTATTATTATTATATTTTTTTGTAACTTTACTGTAACTCCTTTTTGGGATGTTTTCCTTTTGATCTGAAGGTGTCATTAATGTAATTAGTCATGTTAGAGTCTAGTAGAACCTCCGTTATAAGTCAGGTCAATAGTTCCCAAAATAATATTGTAAAATTTATTTCTTGAGTACCCCTAGGATAGGTCATCCTAGTAGGGTCTAGAATTCATCACCGTTGGATGAAAAGGTAACACACATTATCATTATAAATAGGGGGGTGACCTCCCTCATTTGGACACACTATAAGGTAAAGTAAGTTTGCTCCAAGAGAGAAAAAGATAAGGTCATAGTGAATAAGAAGAAGAAGAAGCAACATTACACATATTATGTTTGGGTTTTCTATATTCGTCTGACATTGTACTAAGACGAATCTATACAGAAGAAATTGTTATATTTTCTCTCGTTTGGGTTTCCCAAGATAAAATTCTTGTGTCTTTATTTTATGTTGCACTTGTATATCTTTCAATGATCCTATTGCATATGGTTATGATGTTGTTATGATAAAATTTTGAAGATCTTGAATAACCATTAAAAATATTATGTGGTACCAGATCCACCTTGAAAGAAGTATTTATGTAGATGAAATGCTCCTACAAATACAACTAATGGAGATTAGGGTTTCATGCTTGAAAACCCTAGAAGGAAAAATCTAGTCATGTTGGAAATTTCACTATAACTCGAGTTTGGAGAAGGATCGGGAGTTAAAACATTGGAAGAATGAATATAAAATATTTATGTACCTTGTGTGTGATTTTTATCCTCAGAATCAATATACTTCAGGATATATCATCCCTCCAAAATAGGGTTTCTTCCTCTTCCAAAATTCATTCTTAAATAGGTGACCTAGGGAGAATTGCTATATCTATGGCTAGGAATATCGAAATCGAATTTATGAAGATATTGTATATAGGGAACAAACTTTAGTTTCTAAGCTGTGATTTTTAGACCCAAAAGTTGTAACAATGACACGTGTAAGTCTGTACAAGTTCTCTATACTGAACAAGTCTATAACCAAGTCACCTTGGGAAACTAAGCATAAGTTCTACTTGACATATACAATATTTATGTAACATGTAGGGTAGGAAAGAAGAAAAATCAGGATACCTTAGAACAAATTTTCAGCCCTCTAGAAGCATAAATTTCGAACATACATCAGAATTAAGATGGGACACTGTGAGACACTATGGGAAGGAACTAGGGCATCAAGTTTTTGAAGTTTTCCTCCAAATAATTTGGAAAATGACCTCACTGGACAACACTCCTCAAGAAGGAAAATATTTCACTCTAGAAAACAATTCAATATTTGAATTTTTGAAAATTAGGGTTTCTCTATGGAACCTTAGGTCATCTAGATCTAGAATTGGCTTGTGCATCTCAAATTAGTAAGATATATTTAATTGGTATTTCCATTTAAGGTTATAATATCAAGATGATGAATCACACCAAGGTTGAGGATAAGATTGAAGGACTAGATAATTTATGAGCATGGGAGTATAGAATCTCTCTCATTGTATAATAGAATGTATTGGACACATACATTGATGAGCAGGTTCTAGAACCAGAGGGAGAAGAGGAAAAGGAAAAACAAAAGAAGAACATGACAAGAGATAATTTAAAGGACTATTGCATACTCCATCAAAGATATCCTCATCCCTCATGTATCATCATTGAATACTCCTAAGAAATTTTTTGATTCTTTGACCAAGCTATTTGAAGGAAAGAACATTAACTAGAAGATGACCTTGAGGAATCAAGTCAAGAATGTGAAGATAAAACATTCAGAAACCATTGTGTCTTACTTCACAAGGTTTTATCATATCAAGGAACAACTAGAGTCCATTGAATAAAGTGTTGAAGAATGAGAGATCATGATGACCACCTTGAATGGACTTACAAGGTCATGAGACTCATTAATTCAAGGGATATGCACCAGAAAGAAACTAATCAAGTTCAACAGATTATTGGAGGAATGCACTCAAGAAGAAGCTCGATTAGTATCAAGAGAAGAGAAGATGGGAAAAAGTGATTATTATCTCTAACAACTCATGCAAAGAAGAATGAAGGAAAGAGGGAGGATTACTCTCAAAAAATACCCAAGAAATTCCAAAAGAATCATAGATCAAGAAGGGTCTAGATAAATCTTATATGCTACAAATGTGATGAGAAAAGCCACTTCTAAAGAGATTGTCCTAGAAACAAAGGATCCTCCAAGGAAAACAAAAAGAAAAGGCATCATATTCACCCTATTGAAGATGATGAACCAACCAAGAAGAGAACAATGGAGGATTCCTCAAGTGATGAGGAATATGTACTTTGATGCAGAAGGATTCAACCCATGATGAAGAATAAATTATTGTCCATCTCAAAATTGGATAAGAAGGGATGCAGTTGTGGTTGATGAAGAATAAGGGATACCCAGATATATGATATAGAGGACTTTCTCAACATTGTCGATCATGAGAAAGAAAAACATAGGTCCTCATAATTTGATGATGAAGAAAATCACACTCTTAGAGACTCTAGTTATTCTTTCAAGGAAACAAGGATCAAGAGGGAGTCCACCTGCCAAACAAATAAAGATAACTGCTTAAATTACCATTTCTTATATATCTAGTTACTTAAATGATATTGTTTAGTTGTACATATTTATGTTTAGTTGATGTATTATGGATGTTTGAGTGTCTTCACTTATGAACAATATACTACTAACTTGCATGTGATGGGTAAGTATCCTATGCTCTTGTACACCATCCCATTGCTACTTATATAGAATGAAATCTCTTTGGTGACATATTGGGATTAGACAACACTCCTAATAATGTTCTGGTAGATATGGAAGGCATCTAGAAAGTTACAGTATGTATAATGAACATGGATACATGCTGCATTGGCTAAGATAGTTACATGACCATGTGACATTTGTCTTTATGCATAAGAACTTGTCATTATTAATATGTTTTGAAAACTATCAATGTTTCTAATAATGAAACTAAATTTGATTTGTAGGAAGGATCGTATGCAATCACCTACAAGAGAAGAATGATGAGGATTGCTCTGAAAATCAAGTGATGATGGCTAAAAGATAACACTCAAATAATATTGACTACAAGAAAGTACAAGAAGAGGAAACTGATATGACCAAGCCACAAAAACCTTAAATCCAACTCAAGAGGCGAACATCCACAAGAGATGACCAACTTGGGAATGAGAGATCATCCAAGATGAAGAAAAGTATGGTGCTATAGACAGGACTTCCATAGAAAGTAAGAGGCCTCATATAAAATCTAGTTATACAGTATTGTTGTGTGACATCATTGATGTGGGTCCTTCCAGCTATGAAAAAGAAACCGAGAAGAAACAATAGAAGGAGGATATGATCGAACAACACTGGTTGATCATGGAAAATGATGTTCATTATCCAATTTTGATACCTAAAGTTAAATATGTAGTGTCTTCCATGTGGATCTATAAGATCAAGCTACCTGTCACTCTAGTGCAGAATAACCCGATGCACAGAGTACAAAATGTAGAGGGAGTATGGTGCTCCACTTCAGAGGGAGTGAATACCATAGATATCATAGTTCAAGAATCTTGACATGATTCTTGGGATTATAGGTGTGGTAGAATCCAGAGGATATTTTCCTTAGATAAGGAAAATATGTGGTTGAGATGTTGGATTGCAAGGCTACACTAATGGAACCAACTAGCAGTTGTTGTGTGGTTCTACTTTAGAGATAGTTGATGACATAGTATAAGGGAAGATGATTGTTTTGTTAATGTACATGACATATTATTTTATATGAATACTTGGATCCAGTACAAGGTGGAGTTGAGATGCGTGCACATGGTTGCAGAAAAGAACGTGATAAGGTACTTGGAGGGTACGAATGACTATGGCCTTAGATATGCGAGATATTAGAGAATATTCATGTAGTATATGTTGACTCTAATTAGGATGGTTGTGCTACAAATAGAAAGAGCACTTCAGCGTGTTTCTTAAGCTTTAGGTCTGGCATGATTTATTTGTGAAACATTAAGAAGATGAGCATAACACTGAGTACATCCGAGGCAGAGTGTTTTTCAACTTGTTCAACAAGTTGTGACACAATATGGCTTTAGAATATACTTATAGGATTATTCTATGCCGAGATAAATATGACTTGCGTGTCATAGGACATTGATATGTGATATAACTATATATGGGATATGGTGTATAGAGGAGTAGTGAAGCTCCAGTATGTTGTGATGGATGAGTAGATAGTCGATGTCTTGACCAAGCCTCTAACGAGAGTGAAGTTGGAATACTTAATGGATACGCTTGGATTTGTGCATATCGATGTCTATTGCAAGAAGAAAGTCATATATGGTGCTAGTCCTGCATTCAGTATGAAACAAGACTAAACCTATAGAGATGTGTATTCAGTATGAAACATGACTGATCCTGTAGAGACATCTAGTATGAAACAAGAATGGATCTATGAAGTCCTATATGGTTCTAGGAATGCATTCAGTGTGAAATAAGACTGGCCCTACAGAGATACACATTAAGTATGAAACAAGACTGGGCTTGCAAAGACATCCAATATGAAACAATATTGACTCAATGAAGCCCTAGATAGTGCTAGGACTGCATCTAGTATGAAAAAGGACTGAACCTACATATATTCGTATTTATAATGAAAAAAGGACTAACCCTACGAAGGAATCCAGTATGAAAAAGGACTAGCACTGCAGATATTTTCATTTAGTATCAAACAAGATTGTCCCTGCGAAGGAATTCAATATGAAAAAGGATTGGCACTGCAAATATCTACATTCATTATGAAACAAGACTGACCCTTCAAAGGAATCCAATATGAAAAAGGAATGGAATTGTATACATTCACATTCAGTATGAAACAATACTGACCCTATGAAGGAATTTACTATGAAACAAGAATGACACTATAGAGATATGCATCCACTATGAAACAAGAATGGTACTACAAGGTACATCTAGTATGAAAAAGGACTAACACTGTACGAGGTACATACAACATGAAAAAGGGATGGAACTATATGAATATGTTGATGAATCCCTGGCTAGGATCTAAACCTACATACAAAATGAAGTAGGACTCGCTCTGGAGAACTTCTAAGTACGTATATATTCAAGAGATGTCACTAGTAATGGTTGATGAGATGAAAGCTACTATAGTTGTTATGATGATCCAAAGTGATGATAATCCAATTATGATGATCCATAATAACTTAATGTTGACTAAGCGATGATGATATAGAGTGCTGATGATACAGTAATGATGATGTCCAGAGATTGTGTCTAGTTGTGGTCATGATCAAGGGTAGAAGAATACCTTCCTTTTTTAAGAGGGACTGTTGTTGTAAATGTAACTTCAGAAGATATTCTTCATTGTATTATTTCTATAATTATTATATATTGTGTACTTTTATTGCACCTCCTTTCATGGATGTATTGTCTCCGATCGGAAGGTGTCATTAATGTAATTGGTCATGTAAGATTCTAGGTAAATCCTCCATTGTAAGTCAGGGAAATAGTCCCCAAAGAATATTGTAAATTGTATTTTTTGAGTACCATTAGGATAGGTCATCCCAGTAGGGTCTTGAAGTTGGAATTGTTCGACCAACAGGTCACACACATGATTAGTATAAATAGGGAGGCACACTACCTCATTTGGACACACTGCAAGATAAATTAAGTTCACTCCAAGTGAGAAAAATACAAGTTCATTGGTGAATAAGAATAAGAAGCAGCAGAAGACATTATATTTGGGTGTTCTATCTCTATCTAACATTTTACTAAGTGACAAATCTATACAGAAGAAGTTGTTTCCTTTTCTCCCGTTTGGGTTTCTTGGGATAAAATTCTTCTCTTTTTATTTTGTATTGCACTTTTATATATTTCATTGATCCTATTGCATGTGGTTATGATTTTATGATGCTAAATGTTTTAAGATATTGAATAACCATTAAAAATGTAACAAAATAATATACCTAATTCAACTAATACACATGTTTCACAAAAGATTGAATCCTATGTCCCTTAGTTTCAATTGCTTATCCTCCACTAGGACAATATAAATATTACTTTTATAGAGGAACCAAGGAATCTCTACCCAGAATCTACAAAATGCTAGACCACAGCTTTGAGAACCAATGTGGTGGTTCTCATGTGGGAAGAAAAAAAACATCAAATATACTTTTCAAGAGGCTAGATGATGTTCCGTGATGATGATGTTTTGCGATGATGATGTTATATGATGAATAAGATGATTATGATGATGTTGTTATAGAACTTCCTACGACATATAGATCCACCAGTCAGTTGTATTGTTGTAGCTATTGTTGTTGTTGTTGATGTAGAATACCTTCCTTGTTAAGAGGGAGTGTTGAAATGATGTAACTCTGGAATATATTCTAATTGTACTTTTTATTATATTGTTAGTGTCCCTCCTTTCTAGAGATGGTTTTCATCCCACAACTACATTTCGACCAAAAATACGACGGTCGTATTGTCGGATTTTCGACACTTCCCTGTCGCATGTACGACACTATGATTTTTTTAAGCATCGATGGATTTTCGTCAGTTATCAGACATCTTTCCAATCCATCAGTAAAGCAACAGCTCAGTTTACCATCGGTTAAATGTAAATTGTCAGTTATTCGACATCTAATTCATACTAAACTTTAAACACGCGTCGCTTAACCGATGGCTATCCAATGGATTATGAAAACTTAAATGTCGGTTAAGCAATGGTATTGAATTTTTTTTTTTTAAATCGCCTACAAGCCGTCGCTTAATCGACAGCTATGAAACGGATTATGAAAACTTAAACGTCGGTTAAGAGACGGTATTGAATTTTTTTTTTTTAAATCACCTACAGGTCGCCGCTTAACCGATGGCTATCCGACGGATTATGAAAAAAAATCACCTACAGGCCGTCGCTTAAGCGACGGCTATCCAACGGATTTTTAAAAAAAATCACCATTACGATGTCTAGATTTGAATTGAACACAGTTATCTGCAAATATGCAATCATAGGCAAATTAGCCAATAGCTCTTAACCATAATCTGCTCATATGCCTACTTTTACAAAAACTTTCATTAATCCTGTAGTAACATTAAAGGAATTCCCCTTCAATGGAAAAACAAGAACTACAGCAGAACAAGCCAAACTATGATTTAATTATCGAAGAAAAAATTATGATTGAAGAATATGTGCACAAACCTTAAATCCAGTAGGGCTGGGGATCTCTAAGAATCCTTCTTCTGATGCTAAATTAAGCTTAACACCTTCTGAATCACTGTTATGAATAACATCACCTCCTAGCTTAATATCAGTAGTAATGCAGCTTGTCTTTTCAAAGAAGTCCAGTGGAAATTCTGGGTTGATCCTAGCATTTGTTGTATTACTGAGGACACCAGGGCCTAGCTTTTTCACCTGCTCTGAATTGATGTTGCAATCATGTCTTAGTAATTCCAATCCTCGAGTTTCACTACCCATTCCAAATGAGAAGATCTGCAAACTACCATCATCATGTAAAAAAGAACATTATTTTTGTCCTTAGAGAGAGGCCTGTAAGTTGAAATGCCAACCCATTGAGAAGATGGAATTCCAGGAAATCGCAGAAGTTGTGCACACAGCTCCATAGGACCAAGAGACATAGTAAGTGGAGAGTTCGACTTCAAACTAGAGAGGCAGACAAAGAAACCACTGCCATCAAGCAACTCCTTCCAGTGATGTAGTCCAACAGGCCTTAATTGACCATCTTGATCACCCTCAAGAACACTTGATAATTTGCTAATAGATGTCGCATCAGGATTCAAATGACCAATCAAAGTTGAACCATCATGATAAGAGAGGAAAAGTAATCTGTAGGCTGATGTGAAACACAAAGATATATCTTTTGACTGCACATATCTACCGTGGAGATGGATAGTCTCTGCCAAAACTTGAGCTCCAATATAACCCTCTACTTCTATTTGTTTCCTATACAACATGCCATGTTGTGATAGTACAAAAATAACTAGCCGACCACGTAAGATGGGTACTAATACTACATCAATAATTGAATCTTCCAATAACGTAAAATAATGCATAGGGCTAATGTTATCTTGGGACAGGTCATAAATCTTCACAAACTTGTTGGTCACCACCATGAGTTGAAACTGAGAACCAGGAAGCCAGGCTATTTGTCGAATGTAAGCACCTTGCAAAGCAATCTCAATTGCAAGAGGGTCTATTATTTCATCTCAAGAATTGACAGTGAGAACTTGGCATTCCTCATACCCAGCTATAGCCAAATAGTTCTCATTTGCAGAGTTGAAAACAAGATGAACTAGTTCAAATCGAACTGAATTCCTGGAAAGAGGCTTCACATTAGACTTGTCTACTGTCACAGGTGCAACAGCTGGCTGTCCAATAAGTTGCCTCGCATCTAAGATTGTTACTTTGTCACCTTCTCCTGCTGCAAGTCTGCCTCTGCTATTTATAGTAAGAAGAGATTTGACGATAGAGCCACTTGAAAGATGGGACGTAAGTTCCCTTGCATTAGAATATTCTGTTTTAATCTTCATGTCCAGAGATCCACTTTTATATGCCTTCCTTAATTGCAAAAGATCTGAATTGTAGGATAAAACCTTGTCATCACCCAAAACTATCCTCTCATCCTTTGACAAAATTGAAGTATGCTTTCACAGTAGGAACATCAAATGACAGGAATGCCTTCTCTAGACCCACAAGAAATGCATCAACAATGTGATCACAAATTTCTCTTGATTTTGAATCATATGAAGGTGACACCAGAGCATTGATGAAAGCAATAGTTGAATCTCTTACTAAATTAGAGAATCCTGTTGGAAAATTACCTACAGCTGATTGAGTAGTATATCCTAGCAACATTTTTTCCAGCCATGAAGCCAAAGAAGATGAATCCATCAATAAGAACTTTTATTTCAAGGTGTGTTTCAAGTTAATATAACTTGGATCACCTGTTAAAAGATTAACAAACAACTGTAGCACCTTCGTATTCACTGACTCATTATGGCATCCATACAAAGCATCAATTAAAGGAAAAAATTTACCATTGCCTCCAAGAAATTCCCGGAACTTGTTGGATTGGTTCAACATCAATGAGTCCTCAGTGTACGCCAAATAAAACTTAAGCAAAATGACTTTACTAGAATCCATTCTCAGGCATTCCACCATATTAGTTGCACTTGTAAGTAGATGCTCTTCAATAGATAAGTTAAGCTCCTTGCTTGAGTTCATTTCTTTTACCAGGCTTTCCATGTTCTTCAGCAAAAATAGATCACTATACATACATCTCTCTTCTATAGAGAGAATTAAATTATTGAACAAGATTCTACATTTATCATGTATACCCTCAAATAGCCTATCAAACTTTATGGTCATTATGACCTCAAGCAAACTATTGAAAACTTCTGCATCAACCTCAATTCCCCCTAATGCATCTCTTGCTCTGAAAAATTGCTCAATTGTATACAAAAATCCCTCAACAGAGAGGGTAGAAGAGACCACAGTTGCACTCCCTGGATGAACATGTGATGGGAAACCATGCAATGAGGAGCCCAGGAAAATTTTGTTCAGGTTCCCTGTGTTTTCTTTGCTCACAATTCCTCTAAACTTTGTCAGAGTTCCAAGTACAGACTCTATAAGCTTAAATCTAGCTCCTAGCTTCCCCAATAGCTCTTCCTGCTTTGACTTGTCATAACCTGCTTGAAGCAGCAAATTTAGTGAAAACAGTGCATCATCTTCGCATTATTTTCCATCAAGAACAAAAAGCACAGCTTTTCGCAATGCCCCGACATGCATGCTCAAAAGGGATGTCAACATTTTCAGCAAAATGCTTGATTTCCCATCCTTCAATACACAAAAAACTAACTACTCACAAAGTGTGAGTAATGAAGATCTTTAGATGTCTGCTCTATCCAAAAAGTGTCCTCTCTTGAAACTAGGATCTTTCTCAAAGACACTTTCCACAGACCTTCCTGGAGCAATGATAAAATTAAAGACAGCCATGCAATATGCCTTAAGAATAACCAACCCCTTTCCTTCACACTATTCTCTTTGTATAATGTTTGAAGCTGAGAGAGTATATCTAGAACGATATTTTCCAGCTGTGATAGCTCCCCTGTATGGCCAAAATGAACATTATGGCGCAAAATTATGCTAAAACTTATGAAGTATTCAATTTCAAGCAACTTGTCTCTTCCCAATTCAGGACTCCATGGCAAAGCACCAGCTTCCTAAACATCAATATCTGATAGAGTGATCCATCCAAGAACAAAAAAATATCTTTCAAGTATAAGCTCATGCACTTGGGAAGCTTTCCTATTCTGCCACACTTCCAAAATGCGATCAGACCAATTTAAACCCAGATCTTGAAGAACTTTGTGTTCTACAATACCCCAGTTATGAACCCCACTAACGTCAATCAGTTGCTGAAATAGATCAGCCATTCCATGCTCTTCTGTGACTCCCTCATTCACATTTATAACACTTTGTACCACATGATATACCCATGATTCTAAATAGCCTGTTCCTGTGGGAAGCTAAGACGTTCCTCCTTGTGTAATATGTATTAACTTATTTCTTATATTGAACATCAACCAGGATGGGAAGGTTGTAGAGTGGAGAATCATGTGCCGAAGAATAAACATCAGTCTTGAAATTAGCAAAGACTAGCAAACCAATTGTGTGATGTTAAGTTCCACTGGAGGACAACTTACATTGCTGAGGGTAGAAAAAATATTCTCTGCCATTTTAATTTTTTCAAATGCATTTGAAGAATGAAAAGCCATGAGAAGAACTTCCAAATGAAATAGGGATAAAAGACTTGCACAAACTTCTTGGATATTTAAGCACCCTGAATATGTAGCTTTCACTTTCTCAACAATAAAACCAGCATAGCCTTTGCATATTTTGAGTCTTAAGGAGTCATCTCCCTAACTGGACCTTGTGGATGTCCTTATAATAAGAATGCGAGCTACAAGAACAAGAGCATCATCAGTATAAGAAAACCTCCCATCCTCTACCTTCAAAACTTGATTTACTAGGTGTTCTTCAAGTTCGATGGATAAGGCACACCTCATAACAAGTTCATATAACATCTTAAAGCATGCTTTGTGAAAATGTTCAAGGAAGTGTTTTTCATAGGACATATCTGAAACACCAGCCCCCTCCATTCTTTCATCAACTAAAAGTTGTGGCTGTAGCATTCGTAAAAAAGCACTAACATGTTCTTCATTAAGTTGGTGACAAGCTTCTTTGTAAATAGAAGAAGGCCAATCTGGAGAAAAAATGCACTCTTTAATAAAACTAAGCACTTCAACAGCTCCTTGTAAAGGAATATTACTGGAGTCAGAAACACTATCATTTGCAGAGCAAGGTTGTTCATGTCCACCAGAGATGACTACTTGCCTGCTAGCCTCTGAAAACAGATCTCCAAAGAGAGCATCCTCTTCATGCCCGCTTGCAGATTCTGCATCATTTATTCCCAACCCATCCTTGCTAGTAGTTGGCCATGACTTTTCCCCCCTAGGCCTTGTTTTTAAACCTTGTGCATGCAGAAAACTTGCGATAGCTATTAGATCCTCTGGCCAGTGACCTGCCTGTGGAAATATAAAGGGAGCCTTAAAACTGCATTATGAAATGCAAGATAAGGGGTTATTACCAGCGCTGGAAACTTATTACTCGCTTATTTATAGACTTTGCAAAGAAAGGGACACAGATGGAGCTCTAACGATTTACAATGAAATGGAGGCCAAATCTATGTTGCCAACTGTCTCTAGTTGTTCAGTTGTCCTTGATCTCTTATGCAGAGAAGGGAGGGTGAAAGAATCATGCAAGCTTTTAAAGGTAGCATTGAAGAAGGGAATTGTGGCAGATGAAGTTGTTTGTGCAAAAGTAATTTATTGCCTGTCTAGAGAAGGCTGTTTGGATGAAGCTTTAGAACTGTGCAAGGAAATGGAATTAAAAGGTACTATGCCTAATGAGGTCACATGTAATTCAATAATTGATGTACTTTGCATTGAAGGCCGCCTCGTAGAAGCTTTCAGGTTATTTGATACATCTACATATTATATTTTGCTAGCAAGTGCATTTCAAATAAAATTCTCAACAAAATTCTTTTGACATAAGTTTCATCACCATCCGGCCCATCTTTGACACTGCAGAACAACAAATTGTATTTATATCATACAAATGAAAACACTCAGCTAAACCAACTAGTGAAACAAACATTAACTTTAACGAAATAAATATGGGGACTTATTATTGTAAATTCGGTTAGCATAAACTTCCGAACTATTGCACAAAGCCCAATTGGTTAATAAAATTAGAACAATTTCATAGACTGTTGAAACATTATTATATAGATGAAAAGTAGGTTTTAGGTTAGTTGTAGACTCAAGAGTTTTTGTTTGTCATTTTTTTGTGGGAAGGGGCTACGCCAGCACAAAAGTTGTCGAATCGGCAAGTTTCAAAACCAGTTAAAATGATCAATTCTAACCAGAAAAGGCCAAAACCTATCAGAACCATCCAGTTTCAGTCCACTTTGGCTAATTTTATCTTTTGATAATTATGAAATCACCTATTTATGGATTTGACTATGCATATTAAAATCCTTTATATTATTCCTCATGTGCTGAGCACAGACCCTGTCAGACTTAGTGGACAGTAAATCAAAAGTAGCTACATGTTTATCATATCTAGAGTATATTTTTGAACAATAAAGACATCACAATAGTATATTTTTAAATATACTTTCTCCATCTAGATGAGAAAAGTATCTACAAGATCCTGCAACAAAATAAGGCAAGAATCCCTTTCTTCTCCTTTATTCCTTTCCTTAAAGTTTGAATAGTTCATTTCTACAAGCACTAAGTTATTCTATACAGTTCAAAAATTCATTCATGGAGTCATTTCACTATATGGACAGTTGAAGAATGTTTTATCAACTACTAAATCATGACTCGATCATTAATTAGGTTTGAACAAAAGGTTGAAAAAGTAGATTATACACCACATCCAAATGGGACTAGATTGCATATAATCTTTACATCAGAAAATAAAACTCAGAATTGTAACATTTAGACTATAATGGTTGTCAATAGGTTCAATGTCCAGCTTTTGTCTTTGCATCAAGACAATGGTGGGGAGTCCTTGAGGCTTGAACCAACCAAGATAACCAATTCTTCCAGTGATTTGCAATGCTTCAGACATATCAAGCCCAGAATTTGAAATTTAAGTAATTTATTCTGATATTCACTTTGATCTTCTACAGCATCTAAACAATCCTGGGTCACGTCATGTTTCTAGTTCCCAACATCAGCCTATGGATTGAATATCTCACATCATGGCAGTTCATTTCCTAACATCTACACCATGAATCATGAAAAGTAAATTGAAACAAATGGTCAAGTTAAAGTTTAACACTTTAAACATAGCAAGATCTCTATTTTTCCACTTTTGATGTTTTCCTTGCAGAGTTGATCAGCTGGCTCTGGCCAGATTACCTCCGAAGTGATGCAACAAATAATCAACAATTGCTTTTTCTTTAGTATACAAACTCTTGGTTATCATGTATTCTATAGAGTTCTGACACCCTTGGTGCTTGGTCGATTTCATTAGCCATATGTTAATGCGCAAACATTCAGTCTGAGGAAATGGAAGGCTCAAGGTATAATTTATGTCAATCTGATGGAACATATTGAATAAACAGAATGACCGTGATATTCAAAATTTTGTTAGCAAAAAGTAAGGGCCTCCCAAGCCATGGTGCTAACACAGGTGCCTAGAAAACATGGAGTTTTGTTTGAGTTCAAAGCATTGCCAGTTCAAAATCCATCACACAAATGGGCCCTCCTTTGGGATCAGGCTTCGACTAGTGACTAAATATAGATGTTTAAAAATAAGACCCTGCTTCAAACACAGCAACCAAACTAAAATTTTAAAAGAAATCAAATTCAACTCTCCTTGATAATGTGTTCATGTCTTTAACCTGTGGCTACAAAATGGATTTGACATTGCAGTTCAGTGGTAGGTATCACTGTCTGTTGTTCACTAATTCAAACGGGCCATGTGAAAAGGAAAACAAAAATCATTTACAGACTCCAAGGCCATGATGGGTAAACAAGGTCATACTAAGGAGAAAATATCGATTTTCAAACCCATTTGAGCCTCATCTAATATTTCAAAAAAGATTCCATTCAATACTTATATACACCCAAATGAACCCATTCATGATAAATGTGGCTATTTGGAAGCCCTTTAATATCTTTTGATTCAATATACGAGTTAAAGAAAATCACTTTTCCTACAGGAAATGGGTTTCACACAGAGCCAAGTGCATTGAATTTATGCTTCTATACAAAACATCAACATTAGTTAGCACATAACTTCAATTTGGAGGCTTCGAAAGAGGCTGAAACAATGTGATCTGGCTAAGTGCGTGACCACTCCTACAGATTTACATACATCATCATCCAGAGAAACAAAGGACCACCCCTTAAAAATAAGACAATACATTATTTTTATATAAACAACAAAGATTCAAAGAATACCAATAGTGTCAATAAACAACAGTGAGGGTTTGCTCTCTCAGGAATTTCATCAAACATATGGTGTGCAAACTATAAAGCCTACATTGTGTTTTCCAGCCATACCTTAAAGGGAGAATGATCCAGCAAAAACTCGTAGATTCAATGGCTTCAAACTTACCCCAAATCCACCACCTCCACCAGTGATTCCGCGACCTGTAGCTGCTCTTCTTCTTGCCAGCACACTATTGGGAAACTGTTTCTAACCAAACCTGTACCCACATGCAGGAAAATATCGTTGCAGAGGACAAAGGGACTATATAGCGCAAATACATCTCGATTTGGCAGCTGAAAAGCAACCCAGATGAATGTTTGAATTTGGAAAGAAGTTAACCCATAGATATTGTAGCTAAGATATTTATAGTCTTTGGATCGAGGGTTGGGTGCAGTTTATTGTCGTGGGTATTTTTTGGGGTTACACAATGGATGCCACATGAGGCCATCCCGGCAAAGAGACAATGTCCATATTAATGGATAAGGGGTCCATTGGACTCGACCTTGATCTTTTCGGAGGAGTCGAGGGTGTCTAAACACCAACAGTGGTAGAGGATGCAAGTGTCAACCCAAATGGAACGCATGCCCACAAATATGACAAAATATTTTAAACAAAAATGTTGTGCTCACCATCACCAAACACATGAAGGGGAAGACATTTATTCAAATTGATGTGATGGATAATATAAATGCCTATATAAAATGCAATGGGTTTTGCCATTTTTAAAATGCTTATAAATATTATAGTGTGGTTCATAAAACGCATTAGGTTAATTTTGATACAATATTCTTAATAGAAAATTAAAATTATTGAAGGGAGAGACATCATGTTTTGAAAATAGCCAATGGAAAAGGGTAATGGTGCAAAATTTATTCCCTAACAAATGAGGCTCTTATTTTTGTACCTACCTCTACCTCAAGTGATAAGAATAGGGATGGGTTGTGGTGAGGAGATGGTTATAGGATACAATGTCATGGGAGATGAGGTTCTTTTTAATGACATTATTGAGGATGGGAGTGGTCAATTAATCTTTGACATAGAAAGTATGGGTAAATAAAAGGTCATGATAGAATTGAGTAGCCTCTTGGGTCATTAACAATAGTGAGGGATACAAAGAGGTGTGGTTGGAAAGATAAACGACTTTAAATGCATAAGGTATTTCAACATGTGATCATATATCCAAAGGGAAAACATAATGCTCAACTAAGGTGAGAAGAAAGAGTTGGCCAAGAGTGGTTCTCTTAAATAATGTCACTTCATGTCTAAAAATAATAATAAACCATAATTAAAATCGAGAATGAATACCTCTTTAGGTTCCCTGTTCTAGAGATGTTCAAAGCTTGGTGAAATAACAATATATGGTTGTTTAGGTGGTTTTTAATTGTTTATGAGCATAATTTTTTTATTTTAACTGCGAAAAAATGTCCTTTATATCATCAAATATAAAAAGTATCCATGGTACATTCAATTTTTCAACTTTTCAAACCAAGGAGAATGACAAGAATTAGATTTGTAATTGAGTTGTGGATGTTGATACTTTTGTTGGGATAGATTTTACATGGGTTGAAGATGGGTATTGTGGTAGTTTCCTCTCTAGTGTATTTAAATATTTAGTTATTAAGGTACTCAAAAGGATTTGTAACATGGTCTTTGGTGGGTATATTGTCATATTTAATATTAAACCCCCATTATTTATAATATTAAGTATTGGATTTATTAATAGAAAGTGGAGGGACATTCATGTTCAAGGATTCATGGTGAAACAACCTTGACTAGGTCATAGTCATTATCATCATCGTTATCATCGCCAACCCTTTTCCATGAGGCATGCATGACATAACGCAATAGAATTGGTGTTTTCGTATTAAGAACCTGGAATGTTGAAGTGAATTTATTGATTGACATTCAAATACTTTCAGCATAAAATAATTGTAATTTAAATAGTATGCCTACATATTGTTAAAGGATTTTTAAGCATTTTTTATGTTAATGATCATTTTCCTTTTCCGTCTAGACTTCAAATTATGTGTCCATATAATAATTGAAACCCAAATACCTTGTTAGTGCCAAAAGGCCTTTTCAGCAATATAAATGTAGGTAGAATCTCCATTGTAAGAAAACCTTTCATTTTTCAAATTCAAGTGCATTTCTTTAATAATTCATAGCATGCCTCTCTTTCATTTCACATTGATAGCTAGACGAGGATCATTGAATATATTGCGTTATCTCCTTGCTCCAAATCAGCTACATCTTGAGGTACTTGAGAGATTGACTTGTCTTGCTAGGTTTGCACAAATTTGGATGCATGGAGGTGTCCATGAAGATAATTATATGAAATTATATTATATCACCAATAAAAAAGGAGTAGGATAATGCTTTTTTTTCTATTATTAAAGGGGAAAGGAATATAACAATTGAAAAACATGAAATAACACCTAACGAGATTACTAGGGTATTCAAGAATTAAACATTGAAAATCATGGTATAATCCATGTCCTACATGAAGATTTCATTTACCTCTGTCCCAAGGCAAAAAATCCTATGGAGGATACGTCTCTCGGATTATCTTGGAATCCTATCAACACTTATTATATCCATAGATGGAGTGATAGTGTATTTGGATTTCAAGAAGTGTTGACGGTCATTCCCAACCCATCGCCATGTGTTTCAGTTCATGATTCAGTCCTACGAATGTGAAGGGAGTAGGCTCTTTCTATAGATTCCTTCCAACACTAGCACACATTAGTCAACAAAACACCTCGTGAAGAGCAGAAATATTAGGATGGAGTGCTATCGGTTCAAGGTGATCGGAAAACCAAATCCTAAATCATGTAAAAGGAAAAATATTTGGCAAGGAATAAATGAGTAGAGATTCCATGACATACCGTGTAACCTAGCCCAACCCAATGTTATGGGAAGGCATGAACAAATACTATAGTGTGATGAGTGATGACAACAACTACAACTACAACATGTTAAGGAATTATATTAACTACAACATTGCATGATGCATGCTATTCATGAGCACTACCAAATCCCTCACCTCTTCTCATAAGTTTTTGACCAACATGCGACGGCACTTTCCATGTTAAATAGTTGACCAATTAAAGGCGTCGTCGCTTAAGCGACGCTTACTAACGCGCCGTCGCTTAACCGACGATTATGAGAATAGTCTTCACTTCACCGATGCTTGTGGCCACATTTACAAAAAAAAAAATGTATCCTTGTGATTTTTGGTAAGTTTAAAAAGAGAAATCCACGCGCCGTTGGATTTTTCCGTCGGATTTTGGATCGAAATGTAGTAGTGTCCGTTCAGGGATGTCAATGATGTAATTGGTCATGTAAAGTCTTGAGGTAAATTTTTTGTTGTAAGTCGAGTCAATAGTACCCAAAAAATCATTATTAAAATGTATTTTTATATCTCCTCAGGAAAGTAAACCCTATTGTGAATATGAATTCATCCATGTTGGGTTATTAGACTTCACAAACTGATGTGTATAAATAGATGTGGCACCCTCCTCATTTGGACACACTCATAACACAAGCAAGTTTGCTAGAGAGAGAAAGAGGAGTCCATTTGGAAGAGCCGAAACAGTCTATGTTAGTCTTATGGTATCACATTGTACTTGGTTGGATTCTATATCGAGGAAGTTTTGTTGGTTTTTCTGTACCATGCCAGGTTTCCCAGGATAAATCTTTGTGTCTTATTTGTCTTGTTTTTCTTGTAATTCTTTCAATGACATTCTTCGTTTTGTGCATAAAAATTTTAAAAATACAACAGTCAACTTTGAAAGGCCCCATTTAAAGTCTCTCCTAAAGATGGTTCTATGCCATTAATACTTGTAGTGTCAAAGTTATTGTAACCTACTTGTAAACCCAATTAAAACATTAGTAATAAAAGTAACATTTTATCTCCATAGGACTTAACAACCCTCTGAAGTGAATTGAAAAAATATAATGGAACTGTACCTTGAGATCTGTAGTGATAGTTTCATTTAAATTGTTCTCATTCTTAGGTAAGGAAGCAGTACCAAGGCCTATCAATGGGATTTTGAACCCTGAATTTAGTTGATGTTCTCTACCTATCATATCGATGTTAACAAAAAAATAAAAGAGAAGCACTGAAGATAAAAAATAAAAGTTTTCATTACGAGTTACAATGTGAGTATGAGATTCAAAGGAAAATTTGAGATACAATTCAATTTATGGGCTAACATAACATGTATTTTGAAAATGGTCTTAGCCAAAACCTTAATTGTAAGGTTTTTAACTAGCAGCTTACGTGTCATTGAATCGCTTCCTTTCAAATGTGTCTTCGTTGGTAGCTATACTACTATCTGAAATTGGAGGGGTATCCTAGAAATAGTTTGTTGGATATGCGCAATGATGACCATATAGGTCATCAAAACCTGTTAATCTTTCAAGAACCAAATTTTCTAATCTTTCAGTTTGTTGTTTATGGAAAAATATTGGATCTCTTTCTCACGAGATTGTTTAAAAAGACGTGAAGCACAATTTTGCAACGATTCCAAAGGGATATGATTTCAATCACTTGCCGGTGTTCTCATATATGAGATAGTCTAGATTTAAATTCATATGGATTCGTGCTAGTAGAGTTATTATGGGGACTTAAGGAGGATTTGTTTCGTGCAAAACCATAGTCAGATGCAGATCTATTGCCTTTTGCATTACATATACAATACACCCTCCTTGAAATGATGGGATTCGGTCTAGTAATAGTATTTACCTTGTAGGACACCCTGATATTTAACTAAATTTGTTACCTTCTCAACTAAGTAACATAAATAACTAAGTAACATAAATAAAAAAGAGATGGATCCATCCAAAAGGAAACCTATGGCTACATTAGTTACTTTTGAAGCTATTACCTTCATTATCATGGAGTGACGTAACTATTAAAATATTTGATCTATTTTTTTAAAGTGAATAATTTCAACAAATTACTCCACCAAAATGCAATCAAAAACCCTGAATTCATGATCTACTCATAATCTATTGCGATCTCCTTCACAAGTTGATGGTCTTCTATTTACTATGGGAGTTTGTCATGGTGACCATCAGTGTGCCCTAGCTGTAGACGGTTATTCTAGGGTTGATATGATAGTAACAAAACATTGATACACATTTTTTCATTCACACGGAACTGTCATGTATCCTCCTTAATGAACATCAAAAGTGTTGACCTTTCCTAGCACCTAGGTGATTTAAAGTGACATTAATGAATTTACCTAGGTATTTTTGTTAAATTATTACTTAGAAGGCTTGTACTAAGTTTTGTTTCCAATTATGAATTATCTTAGGTCATTATTAATTAATATGCAAATAATATGTGGAAATAAGTTGTCATGTCAAGAGAGCGCATTGGGGCAAGCCAACTTACCTAAGATGAAAAATAGAAACTGTCAAGGAAAATGGAAAAATAAAATAGTCTAGAAATATGGAAACTAACCAAAAGCAAAGAAAAACTAGTAGTCACAAGAGCAGAAAGTGCAGGGAAAAAAGTCAAGGTAAAAACAAACAACTTTGGGTCAAAGGAGGGCATAGTTTCTATTTTGATGAGGAGTTAATTGCAGGGAAACATCTCCAATTCCAATGAGATATATTTCACTCAAAGGAGGGAGTTGTTTCCAATTTGGATTGAATGTAACAAACATGGAAACATCATACATGACTCATACTTTCTATTTTCCTTAAGGAGGTCCCACAATTGGAGTAGGGTTATGGTTTATGAAGTGGAAACTTGCTCAACAGGTGAAATAATTTCTCAACAATTCACCCAAGGTCTACTTAATGGAATTTCCAACTCCATTATTTAGTGATTGATGAATATTTTGGTTTTGAGTGAAGCTAGGATTCCATACTGAGTGATGAGCCTTAGTTATCTTGCGTGATGCACCCCAAGTCACCATTCACATCTCCTCTCTCCCCTTCCAATACTCAGTGTAAGTTACAGTGAGATAAGGAGAACCTATAAAATATTTTTCTTGAGCTCTGATAACATATATTCATCCATTTAATTTGAGCTCTGGTGAAGGAAAATTCACCTATGCTCTCAGACTGGTGCCGGGAGCTAGTTCCAGGCCTCCAATGGTAAGTTTTGAACACCTTTTGAGGAGATTACTCCTTCCATTGTCTTATAAGTTTATAATATCTGTACTACCATAATATTTCTATCCAAGATATCCACCATACTGAAATTTCATGTGAGGAGTCTTTTAATACCCATTTAATAGGTCATTTTGTCAGTTGGATGCATTAAAATTGATGTAATGACTATGAAAATAATACATTAATGATATGATGAATAAAATATGATATATAAATCTTTTTAGGCTATTATTTTCTGGTATGATCAAAGTATGATACGAAATTTGTCACTATTTGTATACCCTTTCTCATTGACTAGGCAATTTCAACTAGTTTTCTAGGTTTTAGCATTCTGAAAGATATATAAACTCAAATGATGTTCTGTAAGTTTTTGTAGGTTTTCAATTAATCCAACCACCCAAAATAACTCATATATTGATAATTTGTTTTTTCTGTATTGTGTTTGAGTATCCTCTTCTCCACAGGTTTTCCCCTGGAAAAAATCCTAGTCTTTTCCCAAAACACCCCAAACTTCCTCAAGTTGTTTCAGATATGTTCTAAACATGTCAAAGTGTTATTTTATGCCTAATACATGACTAATAAATTATATGATCCTTCCATAAAACTTATTTTATTTGAGGTGATTTGTCATTCCTATTTTGCACCGGTTGAGACACCCAAAAGCATGGGAGTAGACTTCAATCGAGTTGATTTCAAAACATAAAAGGACCCAACAGATAGGTTCTTAGGGAAATAAATATCTCTATCCAAATTGATCTGTTGGTATCTTCCATTATACCACTTCCATTCCCATATTTGTCAGTATTGCATATATTTTCCCTACATAAAGAATTGATTGGTATTATTTTAAAGTTTTCAATTCCGCATTTTAATTATAACAGTAGTAGAGTTAATATTCTGATCTAATGTCAGATCATGCATATTACATTAGTATAATAGCATGGTCCTCCATACCTACACTTGATTATCATTAATGAATCCAAAATTCAATTATGATTCTAGAAGGATGAGTGTTGCTAGGGTTTTAGCCCTAGCTTGTACGAATGAGTACCTACTAAGGACAATGGATTCCTTAGTAGCAGTTCAATGATATTTGAATTAAAAGCTATAACTGAAATAAAAACCTAAATTTAAACAAGTTGATTAAGCAAAACAGTAGAAAGTAAATAACATGAAGCAAAAAACAGTAAATAGTAAATAATGATCTTTATTGATGTTACCTCCGATGTGGAGGTTGGTGAAGTCCGTTGCGCTGGTCCGATGTCGGTGGCTCCGAGCTTCAAGCTGCTTCTTCTCTTTCTCCAATGGTGGAAATGGGCCAAAAGGGGCTCTCACGGTGAAAGTAGCTTCAATGGTGAGCTAGGGTTTCACGAGCAATTTTGGCAGAGGCAGGATACTTGTGATTGTGGATATTGAATAAGGGGTCTCCATCACTTATTTATAGTTGGAAACCATGCAGTTTTAGGTTTAGGGTTTGCTGATTAGGGTTTCAGCTTTTTAGGGTTTTTTCCTCCTTTTCCTCATTATTTTATATTTTTCTTCCCTTTTAGGGTTTTTTGCTATTTTTGGAGGAAAAAAGGGGTTTATGGCCTTTTTGGAGTTATTTTAAGCCTTTTGGAGGCTTTTTGCATGGTTTTATGGGTTTTTGATGGAAATATGGTGGGAAAATGGACAAATGAGCCATGTAATGGGGTAGATGAGGTAGTGAACCCTTTTTGGGTGATAACAGATTGCCCCCTGATGTGCGAGGGCAGGAGCTCATCGTATGGCCGACGGACATCATAAGTCATATTTGGTTTTCCTGGGGTGTGGAGAAGAGAAAGAACCAGCTGAAGTCCGGAACACCGATCTCGAACCACCTGCAAGGACTGAAAAGTNTCAAAAACCGAACTGTGATAGTACTGATGGTAAGAGTGATAAACCGGTGGGACTAACTGGGCAAGTAGAGTGGGTGGACTCAAACTTCCTTTGTTCAGAGTATGACGGCGGGGATGATCGGGCAGCATATGAAACTGACTGGGGGTAAAGGGATCATAGCTATATAGGATCTGAGGGTGACTGGGCTGAGGTAGACTGAAACTGTGGTAAANGAAATCATCTGATCATCTGAACGAGGCGGGCATTCCCATGCTCGTATCAGGATATAGCATAGTAATAACAATGAGGTCCAAAATATGGGGACCTTAACATAT
>LPNX010200358.1:137063-177518 GCA_001517045.1 Pseudotsuga menziesii
TTAGGGTTTGTTGATTAGGGTTTCAGCTTTTTAGGTTTTTTTCCTCTTTTTCCTCATTATTTTATATTTTTCTTCCCTTTTAGGGTTTTTTGCTATTTTTGGAGGAAAAAAGGGGTTTATGGCCTTTTTGGAGTTATTTTAAGCCTTTTGGAGGCTTTTTGCATGGTTTTATGGGTTTTTGATGGAAATATGGTGGGAAAATGGACAAATGAGCCATGTAATGGGGTAGATGAGGTAGTGAACCCTTTTTGGGTGATAACAATGAGTTCAAAATTTTTGTGAGGAATATGTTGAAACGGATGCCAGATGTTTCAACCAATATCATTCAGTATGGTTAATATGATAGAAAGTTCCTAGATAATAAGTTAGGTGCCAAATATGGAGAACAAAGCAGTATTGGTTCCTAATATGAAGAGAGGAATATCATGGGTGGATCTATATTCTCTAAGACAAGGCCTCATAATAGGCCTCTTAAGTTCAAAGATGAACCAAAGTTGTACCCCAACCCATCATCCCCAAGTTTGTGGAGTACCCAAAAGAATACTATGAAGTGCAGATTGAATCAGTTGCTTCATGGGAGGAGAAGTGTGTTTCCTATCAAAACTTGATTTAAGAGTGCATAAGCGTTCTTCCCTTCAGATACTTTTGTTTAATTTCGGTATTGAGGGAAGACCAAAGGAATTCAAGGGCTTCCATATCAGAATTTTCAAAATCACCCTACCATACTTTGATGGCACTTACAAGTGCATTGTGAGCTCTTGGATTTAGAAATTGGAAAGCTACTTCCAACTGAATCCTATGGCTAAGAGGGATTTCATCAATTTGGAAGCCATACATATTTATGGGGAGGCCAATGATTGGTGGTTTCATGGCATGAAGAATTTGGGACATGATTAAGTGGTTACCTATGACGAATTCAACAGGATATTGGTAGAAATATTTGTCATGAGAGATCATGATATCTCTTTATGTGAATTGGCACATGTCAAACAAGTGAGAACTTTTGGATCCTACATATCTAAATTCAAAAGAGTGGGAGTGATGACAGTTGATATCTCGGAGCCTAGGTTGATCCTTTTGTTTACAAAAGGATTAGTAGAACCTTTTAAAGGGATGATGAAAGCTTACTGACCCACAACTCTGCAAGAAGCGGTGATCAAAACTAGAGATCTGCAAGATGTAATTCTAAGAAACAAGTATCCTCCAGACCCTCCATGCCCCCTAAATTTTAGAATCAAGACCTTTGGTGAGAAACTTTCCTTCTCTTGGCAAGAAATATTACTCCTACAAATATTGGGATGCAAAGAGGAGAAAAAATCCCTGCTTTTCCTTCCAAGAACCTTGGGTTTTGTGCCACAAGTGTGTCAAGGGGAAGGCACACTACATTGAATTATTCTCTGAAAGTTAAGAGGAGATGGTGGAAGAATATGAACTTGCAGATGGAGAATATGAAATATCTAGAGAAGAGGAGCAACCTTCTCAAACCAGAAGAAAATTTTCAGTGCTTAATGGAGTGCCCGATTTCCACACATTAACGCTGGAAGGAGTAATGCAAAGCCAAAGAATCGCAGTCCTTGTTGATGGGGGTGCCACCCACAACTTTATTTATGCAGCCTTAGTGGAGAACAGAAATATCCCAACTGAATTCTTTGAAGGATTCACTGTCGTCATTCTAGGAAAAAATACCATCAAATGTAATCGATGGATACCAAACCTATAAGTGAATATAGGAGACTACACTGTGAAAGAAAATTGTTATGTTGTCAAAATACAAGACACCAACTTGTTGTTTGTGGTTCAATGGTTGTACTCCATTGGGGAACATTCCATGAACTACAAAATACTCAAAATGAGTTTCAAAGATGCTAAAGGGAAACCAATAATTCTGAAGGGTATGAACACCTCCCCAAGCCAATTAATTTATGCCAATGGCATGAGGTCCATTCTTAGGAATGGGGGCATTGAATGGGCTGCTGAATGCCGGATTACCACTTAGGGAACTTTATTCAATGTTTCCTAGCAGCCCAAATACATAAAAAAAAATTCACAAGAATAAGGTTGTTTTTTAAGACCTTCCACATGCCAAGACCCTAGACCGTGGCATTAAGAACAGAATTGAGATGGAAGTTGGCACACTTCGACCCATAAAAATACGACCCTACAAAAATCCAAACAAATTCAACGATGAGATTGAGAAGAACATCAATAAATCCTTGATTTAGGTCTCATTAGACCAAGTTTCAGCCCCTTTGCTTCTTCGGTGGTTCTAGTGAAGAAGAAGGATGGGACACTCAAAATGTGCATAGACTACCAGGCCCTGAAATAGAAAACCATAAAGAACCGGTACACAATCCCTCAGATTGATGAGCTGATGGATGAGTTGGATCGATCAATATTATTCTCCAAAATAGATATTCGGTTGGGATACCACTAAATCTGAATAAGGGAGGATGACATACAAAAGACATCCTTCCGCTATCATTTTGGCCACTTTGAGTTTTTGGTCATGCCATTTAGGTTGACTAATGCTCCAACAACCTTCCAATATTGCATGACCAAGGTGTTCAGTGAGTAGCTCCCTAATTATGTCCTTTCTTTCTTTGATTATATTTTGATTTACAGTAGGACATGGGAGGAGCGCCTGCTTCATTTAGATGTAGTGCTAACTATACTTGCAGATAAGTACTTTTATGCTAAGTTCCCCAAGTGTGAGTTTGACATTGTCGAGTTGCTCTATCTCGGCCATGTGATATGCCAAGAAGGAGTCAAGTTGCACCAAGAGAAAATCAAGGCCATCTTGAGTTGTCCAAGACCCAGGAACCTCATTGAGATGAGAGGCTTCATTGGCCTTTGCAACTACTATGGGAAATTTGTCAAAGGTTACTCCAACTTCACTACACCTTTGATAGTTTTGACCAAGAAGGGCGCATTCAGTTGGAATGGGGAGGAAGAAAAAGATTTACAAAAGATGAAGGAAATAATGAGCAGATGTCCAGTAGTTGCATTGCCTGATTTTTCCAATCCTTTTATGTTGGAGTGTGATGCCTAGGGGGAAGGAATTGGAGTTTTTTTGATGCAAGAAAGGAATCCTATTGCATATGAGAGAAGAAAATTGTAGCCTCATGAAATGATGTATTATATCTATGACAAGGAGATGTTGGCCATCATGCATGCATTGTCCAAGTTCCGACAGTACCTGGTGGGAGGAAAATTCATAGTAAAGACTAATCACAACAGTTTAAGGCATTTCCATACCCAAAATGAGCTCAATGACAGGAAGCATAAATGTGTGAGAAAATTCCAATCCTATGACTTTGACATTGAATATAGAAAGGAAAAAGATTAACATGGTGTTTGATACACTTTCTTGCAAACCCACACTCTCTTTGCTACAAATTCTAACTGAATAGAAAATACAGCTAGGCGCTGAATACTAAAAAAAATAAGTTTGCATGTGGTATTTTGGATGGGGTAATACAGAGTGAAGAATACAAAGTACATGATGGCCTCATATGCTAAAGGGATAGTATCTTCTTAGTTCTCAAATCATAACTAAAGAAGAGTATCCTAGAAGTTGCACATAATGCACCAGTGTCTAGCCACCCTGCTTTTCTAAAGACTTACTTGAAGATAAGATAGAGGTTCACCTAGAAGGGACTCAAGGAATTAAGGCATGTGAGGGAGTGTATTGCATGCCAGCAGAACAAAGTGGAGCACACACACCCTGCTGGACTCCTCGATCCTCTCCCTATTCTAGAATAGAAATGGGAAATTGTCTCCATGGATTTCATCATCAGGATGCCAAGGGTCCAAGGAAAATATAGTTGTTGAGCCAGAAAAGAGCACAAGGAAAAACTTGAAGCACAAGCGTAAGAGGAAAAGTAGGCGCGCGATGGGATAAAAGAAGGAAACGGATGGAAAGGAAGCATAAAGTAGAGAAAGCTATGATGAGGAATGGTGTGAGAGAGGAAAAGAAGACCTAGAGTCGATGGAAGTGTGGAAGGTAGAAGAGTAAAGGATAGGAAGCAGCAGGTTAGAAGACCGTAGGAGTTAGAATCGATGGAAGACTAAAGGAAATTTTTGTGGCTAGTCAAGACCTGTCCAAACAGACTAAAAGACATTTACGCAGCTATTTATGGCCTACGATTAATGTAATCCAAGAATTTTTGTGGTCAGTATGGCCTGTCATTAATGTAATAGAAGATACTTTGTGGCTATTTATGACTGTAATAATTGATTTGTACTCAGTCAACCCTGCGTGGTCTTGTAGAAACTATAAATATGAGGAACCCACTCTGTATAAGGGTTAGCTTCATGAAGAGTTAGTAAGAGTAGAAGTATTTTAAGGAAATCAATGAGGAGTCAGATAGTAGAAGGCTATTGAGCCACGGATCTGCAGGTGAGTACATAGAACGTTTTGTAAGAGTCATCCTGCAACTGACTGCATAGGTAGTAGAGTAGAAGATTCAATCTAGGATGTGTGTGGATCAATAGGAGTTACAAGAAAATCACAAAATAGAGAGCATGAGAGAAAGAAGATTCTGAGTCAAATTTACATATATTAAAACAGTATGTAATCGTAGACTGCAAGGTTCCATACATTTCTCATGCCATATGAAGAGCACCTTGGTGGTTTTTCCCCAGCTGGGTTTCCACATTATTTCCTATGTTGAAGAATGATTGAATGTTGAGTGTTGAATGTTTGATGATCTTTCATTGTTTATGGTTGTTGCTTGAATGAATGTCGCAATATTTATAAACGTGGTGAATGAATGAATGATTAAAGAATTGTCGAGAAATTGGTATGATTTCATGTTAAAATATTGTTAAGGTTATACTACAGCCGCACCACTGCCATTTACATTTAAGGAATCCATTCTGTTGCATAGTTGCACCAGTTGTTAAGTTGACAAGGACAATTTTGTGTCACACGCCAATTGTACTGCACTATTGCACCACTGTCGAGTAGTAAAGGACTCCATCCTTTCAACTATGTCGAGCTCCTTGGCCATGCACCAAGGGACTGTAATCCCTCTCTGACTGTGGAACCATGGTTCTGGCAGTTACACATTAAGATATCTTGGGTGAGACTGCACCTACCTCACAAGTGTTGTTAGATGAGCTTGCTCCATTGGGAAAATGTATTTGGGTGTTTTATTGGTGTTGTTTTGTTGTTGAACTTGGGTCACAAGAGTGAGGATAGTGAGGCCAACAAATGGGTCTATTGTTGGGACCCTTAATCAATTGAGTCGAGGGAAATGTTGCGGCATCTGACAAAGAAGGAAATCGATGATTGGCTGGAATCTAAGACATTGGAATTTGTGCAAGAAGGGAGTGCAAGGTCATGGTTGAGCACATAAAACTAGTTAGACCGATACATATAATATGATGTTCAAGAGATATTCTTTGCAGAGTTTCCTATTTTGCTGCACGAGTGGTTTTCAATATTGGCGACTCGGGAGACAAATTTCTAAAGAAGAGAAGTGGTTGAGTGGACCAATCATCTTATTCGCAATATAGCTAGTATAAGTAACTCCATCTCTAGAGATTTTGATTTTTGGATCGACAGTATTTTGCAAGGGTCTATTACCAAGTTTTTAGTAGAGACGATAACCTCATATAGTGAGGCTGAAAGAAATAGTTCCAAGGACCACGAAGAGGGTACTTATTGTCTATAAGTAAATGGATAAATATGCTCATATATGATAAGGGTATCTTACAGTTGAGCAATTGAGTCGTATATCTAGAGGAGGGGATATGTCACACACGACCTATGAAGAAAATAGGAAATGGTGATCTGAAATGTTCCCAGGAAGTACAAAAACTGAAGTAGAAGATGGATTCCTAAGGAGTGGAAGAAGATTTAGGTCAGGAAAGAGAATAAATATAGTAGGGGGAAGATGGACTCACAGTATGTTTGAAGAAAGTGAGTACGAATTTGATTCATGGCTAGACAATGGGTATTTTGATGAAGAAGAGGAATATATCCTGATTTATGAAGGAGCAGAAGAATCAAAATAATCTACAGATACACCAAGATCAAGACGCAACTACATCATGCTAGGAGTATCGCCAGAGGTAAGGTCTAGAGCCTCATCTTCTGAAAGAATTGTTAATACTGATAGTTCTAGTACTATGACCAGTGTGCAGGAGATTCCTCCTTCATTAAATTATTCATTAGACAACCCCGATGCCAACTCAATGGATGGGGTAGATATCAGATTACCCACATTCAATGGGAACGAAGCAGAAGATCTAGAGTAGCATTGAATCCTTTGCGAAGTTGTTCAGATGGTTCCCCTATTCATAATGCAGACATAAATAAAGTACAGATGATTACCACTTTATGAGTTTGCATGCTAGACTGGTTCATGAATTTTTGCATAGTACCAGTAGGAATCCCACATAAGACCCTTGATGAGATATGACTCACGATGATTTGTGAGTTCATAAAACCTAAACTTGAGTCACAATGCATCACTGAGATCAAGAAGATAAAGCAGTTGCTGATGGAATCCATATGGGATTTCAATCAACGGTTTAAAACTTTGATGGCCAAATTTAGTTTCCAGATGTCGGATGTGCAACATAAAGTGTGTTTTATTGCTATGTTATTACCACCCATTCGAGCTGCTTTGATGCAATAGAATATTGTGTCACAGACGGAAGCACTAGAACTAGCAATGAGTTGGAATCCTCACCGATCAGATATGGTGGCACAATAATGATGCAGATTCAATCATAGTTCGCTAATCTAAGCATACAGCTTCAAGACATAAAGAAGGGTAAAGAAGCATGTGAGGACTTGTGGTGCACAAGATTTCGAATGGATGGACACGATAATGATAATTTTATGTCGTACATGAACTATATATCGTCGGGTTCACCAAATCCACTGAGTACCCATGGGATACCCTGGCACCGAATATGCCAGACTAGAGGGCATAGCAATGAAGAATGTCTATACTTACATAATATTGTAAGTACCCCAACCAAACTTTTCTATAAATTTTGAAAATTAGTAGTGCATGACTAGAAGGATTGTAGATCATATCACCTACTGAAGGAAAAGATAGCAGACACCTACTTGATAAAGAATGATGGGCAGGCTCTGGATGAACAAGCACAAGTAGACTACTAGCTTGTGCCTTTCCCACAAAGCCAGTATTAGAATCAGTATCATCCTCAGTATGCGCCACAAAACCAGTATGTGCTGTAGAATCAATACCCACCACAACAACCACACCCTTAGGGAAGGGGGGTTGGAAACTTTAGAGGTAGAGGAAGAGGAGGATTTGGCAGAGGGAGAGGTCAAGTTACATGCTATAACTCTGGAAAACTAGGACATTATCCCAAATATTGTCAAGATACTGCAAATACATGTTCATATTGCAAGGTGCGGGACCATAATGTGGAGCAATGTCCTTAGTTGATTGCAAAGTGGCAAGCTCGGTTTGTTGCAGGTCCTAACCTTGCACAGAATCCTATCTGAATCCAAATCCTAACCTAAATGTTCAGATGATTGCTACTGAGCCAGTAGAGCCAAGCATTTCTATTGTAAGACCAGAGCCGCAGGTGCGACCTGTTACACAGAAGAAATTACCATTCGACGTTCAAAAATAGAAGAAAATATTTTTGGACATCATTCGACCAGAGTTTATGGATCCAATACATTTGTCAAACACAACTGAAGTCAAGTAGATTCTTGAACACTTCCAATATATATTCCATAAGGATATTTTGAAAAAGGTTAGTAAGATCAAGTCGTTTATGTCAAGTTGCTTAGCGGTAATTCAAGATAAATATGTCGCCGTAGAACTACAAGGACTGATAAAAGAAACCCCAGTAGAGTTGCAACCTGGAAGGAAGGTTAACCATTCCAAGAAAAAAATTAAAATGGGATGTGAGTTAAGAATGACTGCACAGATAGCGGATTATGACATGGATTACATCATTCTAGATCTGGGGTTGGGCATCAATATTCTGACATGATAGACCTGGGAGATCATGGGAAAGCCGCTCTTGGACTAGTCCTATGTCCAATTTTGACTTGAAAATTAGGTGAAGGTCCTACCAATTGGTAGGCTGAGTTGCGTCCCTCACGACATTCAGGGGCGGCGTACATTTGCGTACTTTGAAGTCATCAACATTTTTGAAGACACAAACCCATATCATGTGCTTCTGGGGATATATTGGGCCATAGATAATAATACCATTATAAGTTTTGAGAAAAGAATCCTCTCATTCGAAAATGATGAGATGAGGGTAGTGTCTCCCATTGATCCACTAGAGGGACATAGATATGTCGAAGGAGTCTATAGTGAAGGACAGGGTGATTATCTAGAAGATATGTATTATATCACCATATTAAAAGATGAATGTAAACCCTACCATGGATGGAAACCTGATCGAGAGAAGTACTAGTTCATGCTCATCAGATTCAAGAGAGTCAGTGGAGAACTAGCAAAACAAATTGCATGAAGTCTCTATGAGGCGATACGCCAGGATTACCCGATCTGTGCAATGAGTGGAAAATCAGTTGAGGGAGTTACCCACATATGAGGCCTTTCCTAATCTTACAACCTTCCTCAGCGATTTTGAAGTACTAGTAGTAGAGTCACAACGCTTTTCTGCATTGAACTATGTATTGAATGCTACACCCTCCAGATGGTTGGGTACACATAAGCAATCCATTTTAGAATGGCCACGGTCCAAAAGATTGTTGGAAGTTAAATTCAGTGAGGAAGTCACAGTCCTGAGTCAAAACTACACAGGGCTATCAAACCATATTGAACACCTTAATCAGTGTCACATAGAATTTGCAGAATACCAGCGACAGGAATGGGTCCATCATTTTATTCATACATTGTAAATGACACCCATAAGTTGGTATAGATCCATGCAATTGCGACAAGGAAATTGAGATTGGGATGAGGTGTTTACACATTTTGTGCACACATTTGCATTTGCTGATGAGTAGCCGAGAGTAGATCGTGCACTTTAGATGATCAAGGAAAATATATTCACAGAAATCATTGTCGCAGTAACAATTTCCCATGAGTGCAACATGGCTATCCAACAATTGATGGATTGTTACAATCTGGATGATGATCCAACTAACATAAACATAACAGAGTTGGAGGGCACACGTAAATTTGAAGGAAGTGGCAATTCAAGTGACCAACTCCTTAAGCCACTAAAAGTAAATAAAGTAAACATTAGCTCGTCGAAGAACCCGAATTTCGGCAATATAGGGGATTATTGGGACTATGAGACGATATCAAAGATAACAGACTTGTTGCATGACTTTCAAGGCCTGTTCCCTACCAACTTCTTGGATATGAAGGGAATAGTAGGATATCTTGGAGAAATGAAAATACCCCTAAAACAATATGTTAAGACGGTTAAGAAGCGACCTTATAGGTTAAATCCAAGGTATAAAGAGAAGGTAAAATTAGAACTGGATCACATGCTCGACACAGGAATCATTGAACATGTTGAGGAGTCAGAATGGATTATCCCTATCGTGATCCAGTATAAGAAAACAACAGGCGAAGTTAGGATTTGTGTCAACCTGAGGAAGCTAAACAATGCATGCCTGCACGATCCATTCCCAACACCATTTACACATGAAGTATTGGAAAGCATCGAAGGACAAGAGATGTATTCATTCACCGATGGCTTCTCTGGCTATAACCAAGTCACAATCGTGAAGGAGGATCGACATAAAATTACCTTCACCACAGAATGGGGATGATTCCACTATATGGTAATGCCCTTTGGACTCAAGAATGCACCTGCTATTTTTTCTAGAATAGTAGTTTCTTCTTTTAAATATTTCATACATCAATTTATTGAGATCTACTTTGATGATTGGACTGTATTTGGTCTAGTAAGAGATCACATTGATATTTTGCACATGATGTTGGGCCATTTTTGCCAGTATCAAATCATCCTTAATTCAAAGAAATGTATTTTTGCACACCATTTAGTGTGTTGTTGGGACATGTCATGTGTCGCGGAAGAATTTTGGTCGACCCAACGAAATTCATGATTATCCTTGACTTTCAACCACCTACATCAGTCGCGCAACTTATATCAGTGTTAGGACACATGGGCTATTATAGAAAATTCATCAAAGGATATGTAGAGATAACTGCACCTATGGAGAAACTATTGAAGAAATATGTGAAGTTCCAGTGGCCAGAAGCTTGTCACGAAATCTTAGAAAAATTAAAGAACAAGATAGACATCACACCAATACTAGTATTTCTTGATTGGAAGAAACAGTTTCATGTCCATGTCGATGCATCGTCTGTCGTTCTCCGCATAGTATTGACGCAGCTAGGTGAGGGTGCACTTGACCACCCTATTTCTCTTGCTAGAAGGAAACTTTCAACGACAGAGAAAAATTACACGACGACAAAAAGAGAAGGCCTCGCCATGGTCTATGCACTGCAGAAGTTATGATACTACTTGTTGGGTGGATATTTTAAGATTTACACTAATCGTATGACATTAAAATACCTGGTCAACAAGCTAGTGTTGGGGGGGAATATATGTCAATGACTTCTCTTGTTTCAAGAATTTTACTTTTAGGTCATTGTTAAACCAGTTCAGCTGAATGCGGGACTTGATCATCTGTTGAGGATAGAAAGTGGTGAAGAACTAACTATCTTGGAGGATAAATTTCTCGACGTGTAAGTATATGGATTCACCATGATTGAGTATTAGAATAAGGAGTTTAACAATCTCATCCACTTCCTGAGCACAGGCTATGCAATTGAAGAGTTCACCATTGTACAGAAGAAACAATTGGTCATCAAAGTCGTTGATTATACATTGATCATGGGGAACCTATACAAAATGGGCCTTGATGAAATATTGTGATGATGTTTCTTTGACAATGAATGACAGTGTGTAATGAGTGAAGCACATGCCGGTGTTGCAGGAGGAAACTATGCTGGAAAGGAAACTATGCACAAAATATTGCAAGCAGGATTATGGTGGCCAACCATGCATATGGACACTAAGAGCTTCTTCCGGTGCTGTGATGTTTTCTAGATGACAGGAAAACCATCGAGCCGCAATGAGATGTCACTTGCGCCGTAGATAACTTTTAAAGAATTTTATAAATGGGTTGTTTATGTTGTTCCTATCAGTCCACTGGGAAAAAGGACTGGCGCATGCTACATTATCACTGTGATAGACTACTTAACAAGATGAGCTGAATTTGCACCTATTAAGGATTGCACTGTTGCGACTGCAGTAAATGTTTTGTTTGAAAATGTGCTAACCAGATTCGACTGCCCAAAAATTATCCTGAGCGACCAAGGTACACATTTTGTTAACAAAATGATTGCTGAGCTTACTGCATAGTTCTAGATTCAACATAGAAATACAGCACCCTATCATCCTCAGGTGAATGGAATGGTTGAATCCTTCAAGAAGATTCTAGAGAATGCTTTAACCAAACTATGAAATGTATGCGGAGATGATTGGGATAAAAAGGTTTCAACTGTGCTATGGGCATAGCACACAACTTGCAAGTGGAAGACATAGCACACTTTCTTCATACTGGTCTATGGCAAAAATTTGTTGTGTCAATGGAGCATATTGTGCCAAGCTTAAGAATTGTTGCGCTGACGGAAATTATAGATGGGGACGTTGTCCAGAAAAAATTTTCACAGCTCGTCCAGATGGAGGAAGAATGCTTCGTTGCAGGATTTCATCATAACATAAAGAAGCAAAGGAAGAGAGCATGGCATGATCGCCATATCAGGACTAAGAAATTCAAAGTTGGAGGACTTTTTTATGATAGTAAATTTTTGAAGCATCCAGGGAAATTGAATATGCATTGGCTAGGACAATATATGGTCGCACACATCACTGATGCAGGCACAGTGAAATTGCACAAGCTGGATGGAATGACAGTCACTGGAATGGTAAATGGAAGTCTCTTGAAACCTTACTATGATGGCCATGAAATGCTTGGGTAA
Source organism: Pseudotsuga menziesii (assembly GCA_001517045.1). Classification (NCBI taxonomy): domain Eukaryota; kingdom Viridiplantae; phylum Streptophyta; class Pinopsida; order Pinales; family Pinaceae; genus Pseudotsuga; species Pseudotsuga menziesii. The sequence continues at coordinate 149,063 of LPNX010200358.1, forward strand.
GGAAGGAACTTGAAAAAAAAAGTGATGAAAAGAGGAAAGGAAACTATTATGCCGCACATTTGTGACAGAAGTATGAAAATCGTAGCAAGAGAGACAATGACAACTAGCCATCATTGAAGCATGGATACCCGAAAAGATTTAGGCAGTTATGACAGTGAAGCGTCATTAATTCGATAAGTACGAGGAGAAACTTCCTTGACAGGTACAGATTATAACTCAAGTACATGAATTAATGTCAGAATGCATTGAATGGGAAGCCCATGTGTTGACAAGACGTTGATTTTCCATCGAATAATCACATGTAGAATGGGTGCCTCCCTATAAATACGAGGCTTCGTCGTCAATAATCCTTTTTACGTGCATAGAAAGAAGAAGAGCGAAAGAGAGCTTGTGAGTCACAAATCTGAAGCTAATGGTCATTTCCATATCCAGTATCAGTGAGAAATTTGACGTTACAAGTGCATCACCTTGCCCGAGAGAATAAGAAATTACATCACCAGAGGTACCCCAGCAAGAGAAAAAGGAAAAAAAAATGGTCCAACCAGTTCCTTCAGCCTTGGGTTTGGCCACTGCATCAGCCCCAGGTCAAAATCCACTAATCGATATACCAGTGGCAGGTCCACGACCATTTTTTTCGGATAGGGACATACCTAAATCATCAACACCTCGGGTTAGGGTAAGGCTATCCAAGAAGCAGAATGTCTTTGAGGATATACCCATAAAATACATATCTACAGAGGAAGCACTAGCACCCCCACTGCGTAGGGATGCAAACACCAAAATAGAAGAGAGGAACATGTTACCACCCTATGTTCGACCAAGGAGAGAAAACACGACCGAAGTAAAGCTTCCAGTGAAAGCGTGCTCATCCTTGGTGGCACCCCAAATACTGGATGAAGTGTCGTTATTGATTAACATAATTCCAAATTTTGTCAAAATACAGTTTGAAGACATTGATACATGAAAGAAGGAAGACCTAGAATGAAAGAACTACATGTTCATGACTCGAGTCATGTTGCCTTAGCCGCAGTTCATAGTTCCAATGCAATGTGCTCGTGGTATTGAAAGTGCAGGCTTGTTGAACTTGCTAACAATGCCACATTTTGGTCGTAGCACGCAAGTAAGCACATATGTGAAATAACTCCTGGTATGTTTCCATGGAAGCTATTTATGGCTCAACAAGCCATATGTTGTTGATCATGAGCACATTTCATTAATCACGGGTCTGCCACGCCATGGGCACGACCCTACGCCATATCTGCACCCAAACAAAGATACGATGAAGATGAAGAAAAAATATGACCTACAACGCACAAATAGAGGATTCCTCATTTCCTATATTACTGTCAACACATTGAGGTTATCCTCGAAGATATTATCTTGCAGGCTATTGCGCAAGATGCGTCCTACTGAGTGTACCGTCGGGACAATGGAGCTGGAAGAGCAATGCACGGAAAGCTTGATTTTTAATTGGTCATAGTACTTGTTAAATGAGATGCTCAGGGATGTCTAGAAAGCGTAGGAGGAACCTAAGACAATGTTCCACTACCCTTGGCTCCCGATTCTCATTTATTTTTTGGTTTGGTCATACCTACCAAAATACCAGCCATAGGATGTCCCAGTACTTTTCCATGGAGCTAAGTACCAAAACCTATGGGAGGACAAAGAAGACATGATCTCAAAGAAAGACAACAACATAGAGTTCTTTATACACACGGAGGCACTCAGAGACGTGATCAAACTATAGCAAAGACTGTGTGTGGTGAAATTTGAGAAGTATTCTTCCTTCATAAGCTTTTGGGCTGGTGTCCACAATGTTATCTTGGAGCTGTGATAGGATCCTGCAAAGTAAGTGCACCCAATGCCTTTTATGATTGCTGACTCTCAGATGTGGAAGCAGTCATTAAGGAATGGCCTGAGGAATGGCGCATCCCGGTCCATGTAGAAATGAACCAAGGAAATATCCAGGGAAACGACCAAGGAAATGGCCAAGGCAATGGCCAAAGCGATGACCCAAACAATGAAGGGAGTGAAGTACAAGATAACTGATCGCTGCACTCAGATGACAATGAAGACAACAACGAGGATGATGGTGGCTCTGATCAAGATGATACATAGGACAAAATTATTGATGAGGATGTGCGAAAACAATGGAAAGCACAGGAATAGGAGCATGCGCAAGCATGTAAGAAATGAAAAGCTGATAAAATGACTAATACAGTCAGCTTAAGTAAGGAGGACATTGGTTTTCTTGTAGATGTTGTCGTGGATGTTGATGTATATGTAACTTCATAATGTATTCTTATGTATTGTAACCCGATGTTTATTCTGGGATGTTTCTATTATGTATTTGAGTCATGTTGTCATGCCCCGATGTTCCGATTGGGAGGATTAATAATGTAAACAAGTCTTGTCAAGTCATTGTGTAAGTCCCCGTAGTTTCGGGGCACTTGAGTTATTATACACTAATTAAGGTGTAGGCTCGAGTAAGTAATTGTTGGTTGGGCCGACATGATTAAGTGCACTTCAAGTGAACGGAAAAATATAAATAGAGAGTGAGAGTCTCTCTATTTATCAATTGTACAACACATCACTTACCTTCTCAAGTGTGGTGCACTAGTGAAGAAGGAAATATACTGGGACTAGAAGACTACTGCTATCGGGAGTGCATCTTACTGTTTTGGGGTCTAACATCTTGTGGTGATTCTATCTTTGAGGAAGTTGCGGGGTTTTCTCCATTTATGGTTTCCCCAATCAAAACTCTTTTTGTCTCTTGTCTCTTGTGAAGTGCTTATGTTTTATTGCTGTACTTATTATTCTCTCAGTGAAAAGATCCTAACATAATGCTAGCTTAAATGTTGAAAAAATAACATGGTATCAGAGCTAACCTGAGAAGAAGACATTGTGCAGCTACAGAAGATAGGGATTCTTACTTTTTGGGTCTCTCTCCACAATCTATCAGCAAAATTATGCTAGTATGACTCTCCATTGAAGGGTGCATCTTTCTGTCGAAGCGGATTTCAATTCCGAGCATTTTCAGTTTTGGTGCGGAAATTAGGGCTTTGTACAGAAGAGGAATTTTTGTGTGAGACCAGCATAGAATTTTTCCCCTCATAAAAACCGAAGTTTAGAGACCTGGATCAAGAAATTTGGTTGGGTGAAACTCCGGGAAAGTCAAACCCTAGTTTGACCCCGAGCTTGAAAAACCCTAAATACTAAAACTGATACGTTTTGGTACAGTCGCTATATTCCGAGTTCGGCGACATCTCAGAAGCTGAAAAGTTCAGGGGCCAAAGATAAAATTCTGAAGCACATTGTGTCCAAAATTCAGCCTTATATTCGCTATATTCCAGGAGCTATGATCTCTCAAAGTTAGGGTTCCAGCCTCTTCCAGAAATCATCCATAAACAGGACACCTGGGGAGAATTGCAATATCTTGGGCTACAGAGGTCCAAATGGAATTCCTAAAGATGTTCCAGAAATTTCACGGACTTTAATTTCGTTGGTACGAATATCAGACTCAAACGAGGAACCAGTGACACGTGGCATGTAAAGCCCCCAACTGGGTCTCTTTTAACTTTTATTTACAGTAAGAAAATTCACTTTATATATACAGTTTGAAAATCTATAAATCTGTTTTATCTACTTCTAACAATTTACTGTTAACTGTGCAGGTAGCAAAGATAACCACAGCATATAAACTTTTAAAATTTAATTAACAAAATTTGCCATAATAATGCTGGAAAATACCTGTAGGTAGCTAGTAGGTCCACCTTTGTTGCTGCCCTTGTTTGCAGTTTTTCCTTGCTTTTCCTTGCAACCAAAAGTCCTTCCCAAGTTCTGAAACTCAACCAGTCCAAACCAGTCTTGCCACCCTGCCAACTGGCGAGGTCTCGCCGACCACCCAACTCCAAAGGTACCCATTTGGACCCCCGAGCCCAAACCGAGTACAAGCCCTAAGCTGTTGTATCCCCTCAAAAGAAACAATCTCCCACAAAACCCCTTCTTTGCAGCTTTGCTCTCCCAACTTCTCCCAAAATCCTAAGGTAAAAAAAAAAGATCCCCTTCTCCTCCCTCCTTTCTCCCTCTTATCCCCATGTTTGCCAACCTTTCCTCCCCATTACTACCCCTATCTTCATCATAAATTTTCCACCCCCTTCCATCTACCATGTAAGTCCTCGAGCCCTCAACTTGGACTTGGACTCATTTAATTATTTAAATTAATATTAAAAGGTGTTGGTTGGGGTCACTTCTCAACCGAAATTTCTAATTCAATTTAATTTAATCTTTTTATTTAATATAATAATTTTAAACATATCCTTACTCTTATTTCAATATTTGACCATTTAATTAATAAATAATAAATGTTATATATATTATATAGTTTAAATTTACACGCTTCACCAATTTAATTTAATTAACATTAATTGTCAATTGATTAATTACACTTACCTAATCATTTAATTAATGATTTCTAATATTTATAATATGTAAATTCCCTTTAATTATAAATTCACTAATTCAATTTATCAATTATGAACAATAATCCTGTCAATGTGTAATCATATTAATTAAATAAAATTCACTATGATTTAATCGACTCATATACCTATTTTCATTCGAATCACACCTTAGTTTGTAATTAGCTAATTAACAATCATTACTAAAGATAAGCATAGTCTTGTTAAAATTAATTAACATCATTAACACATAATTAATTTAAGGGAACAAGTTACTATCAACTTATTTAACCTTATAGTTACATTTCAACCCTTAGTCCTGGCTAATTAACTCACTAACAATCAATCAAGCATTCTAATCAATTGCATTAGTCACTACCTAGGTTAACCATTGCTTTGTTTATTATTCAACCATAATTAATTATTAATGGACAATAATTAACCATTAATCTACATTATTAACTTTAATTGACATTATTAACATTGATCAACAATAGTTAATTACTAAACGACAATAATTAATATTAAGCGACACTAATTGACATTATTACTCAACAATATTTCATGTAATTCATAATATGTAGGCGAGTTATGTAAGCGTAGCCACTACTTACATTCCTCACGTAAGTACACTAAAAGTAATAATTCACATACATCAATCATAATCAAGGAACTTATTATTTACCGACACATGTTTTAGCATAGTTTACAAGGTATGATCCATTAGCTTACTGAAATCCATGTTACGACAATTAATACATCACTGATTTACGACACATACTAACCCAGGGTTTTACACACCTACAGTTAGATCTTGTTTTCACCCCTACTTCACGCTAAATCTATCTACCTACATCATTACTAACTTCCACATCCTATCCTGTCCTCTGCTGGACTACCCTGGAATGTCAAGTCATGACCGGTTCCAGCTAGAACCCGTAAGCGGAAGTGTTGACCACATCGACCAAGACTCCCCAGCAGGAAACCACCAGTCATCATCACACACCTTGGGGAGCGCGTCGTAGCATAGCCCTCCCATGACTCTGGGTTTCGAGGATAAACGGTGCGTAAAGCCTCCATCCCCCTTAATGGAACAAGGGACTATGTCTACTCGACATAACAATAGCGTTGCACTTGTACTCGATTTGTCATCATATAACCGATCTAGGCGGTTGAGTTTCCTGGAACTCTACCCCACCCATGTCATAACATACATCATAATAAACAGCATAATAACCATACGAAAGTAAATAATGCATCATTCGCATACCATTTTATCTTTAGAATTCCATGTCCCCGAGGTCCTTCCACCTCGTAGGATCCAGCTATCACTTAGCCGTTTCAACCTGTAAGTTAGTCCTCGACATACAATATAGGATATCATGCATAATCCTCGATATGTACACATATATCTCATCATAACATGACAACAATAAACTCATTCATTCGCCATGCACCTGGCATAACATTCATTATTTCAACATATATCTGTAACGGTATCCAGGTACCCATCATTCAGTAATTTCCATATATTTGGCATAACTAACACATGATACATATCTAAACATGACTACCGACCATAATACTATCATCACACACACACATATATATATCGGCAAAATAATAGAACCATATGTCCACAGTGTCGTCAAACCGACGAGGTCTCACAATCAAACAAATACAACATATAATAGTAGTTCAGGTAGAAATGTCAAAATGGGGTGTTACATGGCATTCCGTACAACTTCGCTGTTCTGAACAGTCATGTAACAGGTCACCTTGGGAAAAGGATCATAAATCCCAAATGGTGAAACTAATTCTGATGAAACTTGTGCTGTTAGATCCGGGACATGCGAGGTTACCTCAGTGCGAAATTTCAGACATAGAAGATCAGTAATTTCGAAGATATCACAGAAACAATAACAGTCATTTATGCAGAAGAAATTGGAAATCTAGGGCTTCCTGTTCCGGGAGCTTCCCTCCACTGTTTTCAGAAAAGAAGTACATTGGAAAGATACATTTGAAGAGATCTATCTGTCTATCCAATCAGATCTGAAGGATTCCAAGTTTTAAAAATTAAGGTTTCTATGGAAAACCCTAGATCAGCCAGCATTGGAACCAAGACGGACACCTCAAATTGGTAAGATCTAATCCTTTGCTATTTTTATTTGAGGTTCTCATTTCAAAGTGATCTATCACATCATCTTGATGATAAGATTGGTGAAGTTGACAACTTGCAAGCATAGAAGTATTTGATCTCTCTGAAGAAAATGGATTGGACACCTACATGAGTATAGAGGTTCTAGTTCCAGAGGGAGATGAGGCTCAAAGCCTTTCACAAGAAGAACTTGGTCAAGGCCAAAGAAGACATCATGCTCATGATGTAGAGGATGATGAACCATCTAGAAAGAGATCCAGATATGAAAGTGAAGATTCTTCAAGCGAGGATGAATATGTTCTGATATCATCTCTCACAGGTAACATTACTTATGGAAATGATGATTGGCTTATAGACAATGGGGCTTCCAAACATATGATGGGATTCAAGGAATCCCTTGTAAGACTGAATCACCTCACAAGGTGAAACTAGGAGATGACTACCAATATCCAATAAAAGGTAGTGGGGAATCTTCATACAAGATAGAATCTGGTAAGTCTCTAACAATGAAAGAAGTATTATTTGTTCCAGGACTGAAGAAGAACCTTCTATCCATTTCAGCATTAGATGCAAAAGGAATGCGGGTTGCATTCATAGATGGTCAAGTCATCATGTGGCCAAAAGGAAAGACTATCGATGATGCGGTAGTGATTGGAGAACAAGAAGGAGGTTTGTACAAATTGAAGGGCCATCTAGAACAAGCCTTGATCCATGAAACAGTAGAGACAATTGAGCTTTGGCATAGAAGGCTTGCACATGTGCATTACAGAGCACTACCTATTGCAAGCAAAGTTGTTGAAGGTCTTCCAAAATTTCAAGCTATTTGAAGGGAGGAACAGAAATCAGAATATGACCCTAAGAAACCAATTGAAGAATGTGAAGATCCAGAATGCAGAGACCATGCAGGAATCAAAGAACAAGTTGAAGCGGTAAAAGAAGAAGTGAAGAATACAGAAGGGGTGATGGCCATTTTGAATGGCCTCCCAGGATCATGGAATTCATTCATTCGAGGAATGTGTACCAGAAGGAAGTGATTAATTTCAGTAGACTCCAGGAAAAGAACTCACTAGAAGAAGAAGCTCGAGAAGAGAAGGTGGGAGCAACTGAAGATCAAGCTCTTACCATCCAAAGAAGATCCCTCAAGCAATGAGGAATATGAAGAACTCAACTCTTGAAGAACTTCTTATCCACCTTAGCTTTTGGATAAGAAACGATGCTATTATGAATGTAGAAGATGATGAAGCTGAAGGCTCAAGAAGCAATCTACCCACGAAATAATTAAAGATAAGTATTCAATTGTCATTTCATGATATTGTTTTGTTATGCATTTGTTTATATTCAGTTGATGTATCATGCATGATAGGATGTTTTCATTAATGGCAGTATACTACTAATATGCATGTGATGGGTAAGTAGCTCATGGTGCTATACAACTCTCCATTGCTACTTATCTAGAATGAAACCTCTTTGCTGACATATTGGATTAGTGCACAATCTCAAAGTTGTCCTGGTAGAGATGGAAGGAATATAGAAAGTTTCAGTGAGATATGGATGAATGTTGTATTGGCTAAAGTAGTTGTATGATCATATATTTATGCATAAGTGTTTGCCAATATAAATATTCCTTATGAAATGTTTCTAACCATACAATTGCATTTGACTTGTAGGAAAGACCGCATACATAATCTCCTACAAGCAAAGAAGAATGAAGACTTGTTCTGAAGAGCAAGTGACGACATTTCAAAATGAAGAATAATTTGACGAGTGCAGTGACATCATTGATGCAGAACCTTCCAGCCACCAAGAAGAAAGGGAAGACCAGTTCAAGAAGAATGATGTCAGGGCACAGTACCAAGACCTGAAGAGAAGTTCTTAGTTCCATCAAGCAGTAGATGGAAATGTCGTGGGATACAAAGCAAAGATTCGTAGCACGAGGCTTCTCACGAAAAGAAGGCCTAGACTACGAAGAGATATTTGCAGCCAGTAAGAGTCTAAACACATACATGATGAGCCTGATGAAGATCTTAACCTTTGCTACAAGGTTGAAGATGCAAGTCTATACACTAGATGGATACATAGAATACTAGTAGCATAGGAAGCTACTTGTCACTCCGGTACATAATGTTTTCAGTGCATAAAGTACGGAAGACAGAGGGAGTATGATGCTTCGCTTTAGAGGGAGTGACTACAGAATATATTGAGGTTCGACATGATACGACAAGATGGGCAGATTACTGATGACTCTAGGATTTACTGAGAGTAAAGCGGATTCCAACCTTTGCTTCAAGGTTGAAGATGGAAGACCAGTGATGCTCCTGTTATGTGTCGATGCACTATTTTTCTAGGTATGGAGGTGTGGCAGAGTGTGGATGAAATCTTCCTTGGACAAGGGAAGTATGCAGTAGAGATCCTGAAGAGGTTTGGGATGATGGACTGCAAGACTATGGCCACACCTATGGCATCAAACATGAAGCTATTAAGTGATGCTTCATCAGGGACGGTTGATGCTACGATGTATCGTCAGATGATTGGGTCATTGATGTACCTGACGAACACGAGACTAGAAATTTGATTTGCTGTGAACACCTTGAGCCAGTACCTGACAGATCCGAGAAGTGTCACCTGACTGCTGCAAAGCATATTATGAGGTACCTGAAGAGTATAGTTGATTATGGGCTCAAGTACGATGTGAATCAAAAGATTAACCTGGAAGGTTATGTTGATTTAGATTGGGCAGGCAGTGCCATCGACAGGAAGAGTACTTCAGGATGTTGCTTCAGTATGGGATCAGGCGTGATCTCTTGGTTTAGCAGGAAGAAATCATGTGTGGCACTGAGTACAACTGAAGCAAAGTATGTCGCAGCTTGTTTATCTAGTTGTGAGGCAGTATGGCTGCGAAACCTACTATCTGATATATTTGATCTCCAGTTGGATGCTACTTGTATACATTGTGACAACTAGAGTTGCGTGAAGTTGTCAGAGAATCCAGTGTTCCATGACAAGTCGAAGCATATTGAGATCAAGTATCACTATATCAGGGATATGGTGCAGAGAGGAGTAGTGAAGCTCCAGTATGTTGCGACGGAGGAATAGATAGCTGATGTATTGACGAAGCCATTGGCTAGGATGAAGTTCGAGTACTTCAGAGAGAGACTTGGTGTTCTCCAGATTGAGGTTCCTTACAAGAGAAAGTGATGAGACCCATAGCCATTCTGACATGGTGAGAGGATTGGTTCCTTCCATGGTCAGATGTAAGGGCTGAGCCATTCTGTCACGGTGAGAGGATTTGGTTCCTTCCATGTTAGATATGAGCGCTGACTTCCATTCTGGGAATGGAGACACCTGGTCAGTTACCAGGAACACTTAGTCAGGGACTGAGAGAGCCATTCTGACGAGCAGGTCAGATGTAAGGGCTGAGCCATTATGTTCATGGCTAAAGGATTAAGTTCCTTCCATGGAAGATGTGAGTGCTGGCCATTCTGTCGAGTAAGATAGATGTAAGGGCAACTGCCACTCTCAGGGAGAGTGGAGGCGCTTGGTCCATTACCAGGTAGCTCAGTCAGGGACTGGGGGCCATTCTGACGAGGGTGTAGGATTCAATTCCTACCAGGTCAGATGTGAGTGCACAAATCTTTCATCACTGTGGTAGGAAGGGTTTCGGCCTGGGTGAGAGTCGTTCATCATTGTGGTAGGATGTGTTTTGACCTGGGTGAATGTGTGGAAATATTTCATCACTGTGGTAGGAAGGGTTCCGGCCTGGGTGAGAGTCATTCATCACTATGGTAGGATGTGTTCCCGCCTGGATGAATGTGCCATTCTGATGAGTAGGTCAGATATAAGTGCAGAACCATTTCATAGATGTTAGTGATGTGATGTCCTATCATGCTGGTGAATGTGAGTGCTGGGCCTTTCTGATGTGATTGTAGTTTACTACATGATCAGATGTGAGTGTTGGGCATGCCTTTCTGATGAGCAGGTCAGATGTAAGTGCTGGGCAAAGACCTACCTGGTGGCTAGGCCTACAACCAGCATGAAAAAGGGTTGGCTCTGTAGAACTTCTTATGATGAGATAGTACACACATGATGATGAACAGAGGAGATCCAGATCCAGTTATGATTACTCCGAGAGATCCAGATCCAGCAGTGATGATCCAGATCGAGAGATGATCCAGATCCAGATCCAGATCCAGTCCAGTGATGATGATCCAGATCGAGTGATGATCCAGATCCAGTGATGATGTTCTATGATGATCCAGATCGAGTGATGATCCAGATCCAGGGATGATGTTCTATGATGATCCAGATCGAGTGATGATCCAGATCCAGGGATGATGTTCTATGATGATCCAGATCGAGTGATGATCCAGATCCAGTGATGAAGATGACTTGAAGACAAAGATGATCCAGTTGATACAGAGAAGAAGACCAGTGCTGAAAATCATGTCGAAAGAATACCTTCCTAGTTAAGAGGGAGTGTTGATGTATATGTAACTTCGGAATGTATTCTTATGTATTGTAACCCGATGTTTATTTCAGGATGTTTCTATTATGTATTTGAGTCATGTTGTCATGCCCCGATGTTCCGATTGGGAGGATTAATAATGTAAACAAGTCTTGTCAAGTCATTGTGTAAGTCCCCATAGTTTCAGGGCACTTGAGTTATTATACATTAATTAAGGTGTAGGCTCAAGTAAGTAATTGTTGGTTGGGCCGACATGATAAAGTGCACTTCAAGTGAACAAAAGAATATAAATAGAGAGTGAGAGTCTCTCTATTTATCACTTGTTCAACACATCACTTACCCTCTCAAGTGTGGCGCACTAGTGAAGAAGGAAATATACTGGGACTAGAAGACTACTACTGTCGGGAGTGCATCTTACTGTTTTGGGGTCTTACATCTTGTGGTGATTCTATCTTTGAAGAAGTTGCGGGGTTTTCTCCATTTATGGTTTCCCTGATAAAAATATTTGTGTCTCTTGTCTCTTGTGAAGTGCTTATGTTTTATTGATGTGCTTGTTATTCTCTCAGTGAAAAGATCCTAACATAATGCTAGCTTAAATGTTGAAAAACTAACAGTGGAAGTAGCAAATACCATCCTTGAGGATCTTAGTACACAGCAGATGCAAGTGGCCAACAAGATCACCGAGCATGTTAATAGGCTCACTGAGGCTATCAACGAAGTAAAAACAATAGTTGAAGTTGAGACATACGACGTTTGTTATAGCTGATTTTACCACACCTGGTGAATCACACTTGTATGGCCTTCCCCTGTCCCTCTGTAAACTCTTTGGACCCCATGGACCCTTTTTATACCTTTGATGTTTCCAAGATCATCCCTAAAAACATGGTTAATTTTCTATACATGACTTTTAAACCCTTTCTCGCGTATATATGCGGGTTTGACGCCTAAAACCACGTACATCGGGATGTGTGCAAAAGGCCAAATTCGTTTGGAGTTTTCCTTAACATGGATCTGAGTCACTTGTCTCCTGGCCTTCCATATTCCTTGAGATCAATCGGATTTGACCCTTCATTGTCCCATTGAAGAGCTATATAAGGAACCCTTTGGATGCATTGAAAAATATGGAGAATTGAGAGAAAAGAAACTATAGTCCATCGTTGCTGGAACTTATGCTTGAGTCTACATCCCTTTGTCCCTTGGAGCACTTTGGTGTTCTTCCCAAGCTTGCCTTTTGCTTGTGAGCTTGCTATCGAGAGATGGAGGATTGAGGTGGTGGAGGCCCAAGTGGGGGATTCAGTTTCTCTGATTTGCAGATGTGCCGACAGAGATTATATTCATTGTAATCTTTGATTTTATATTAATAGAAATATCTTTTCATGTCCAATAATGTATATTTGAATGAATATTTTATCCATGGATGATTTCAAATGCTTATACGTTGTTGATTATATATGATAGAGTAGATATAACACCAATATATATAGCATGCTTGTCTTGTTTACTGGTTGTTGAGTAAGTAATTTATCAATTCAAGTTGGAGTTGGAAAGCTCAACGGGGATCTACTTCAGCTGTCTGGAATAAGGTACGAGTTTTGATCTTTTAGTGTTAGATATTTGATTTCTCTTGCATATTGGAAAGGATTGATTTCTGGAGTCAAGCTATCTGTTGTGGTACCCCAAGCCATAGGAATTTCTCTCCGTAACAACATTGATCCTGGTGATACATTAGTAGAACCACTGATGTTGCCACCCCTAAAGCTCAAATTAAAGGTGCAAGCACTAGAGTCAAGAACACCAAAGTATGATGATGTTATCCATATGATGGGGACATTGTCTCTAGACTTCCAGAAGCTAGCAATGGCTGAAGTATATGCTATTCATCATACAGCTGTGACATAACTCTGGATCAAAGAAAATGCTCTTGCTTACCAGGCCATAAAGAAGACAAGGAAGGCGAAAGTGTGCAAGGTCCTCCAAAGGGAGAAGGAGCAAGAGATCGAGGTGCGGGAACAAAGAAGGCTTACACTACCTTAAGCCATAAAAATCAAAGTCACAGAGTTCCTCGTGGAAGAAGTCCAAGTAGACGAAGATGCAGTCACAAAGGTTGGTCGGCTATCAAGGATTGCAGTGGATCTCATAATATAGGTAGAAGAGCTTCAAGCACATCAACAACCAAGAATTCCTCTTGAGGTGTTAGAAGAGCGTAGGAAAGAAAAATCTAACGTTGTTGGTCGTATTAAGGAGGGAAAAAAGCTTTGCACATAAGAAATTGATGTCATCTCTGCGATGTGGGGAGTGCTTCTGGAAGATGAGAGAGTAGAAAAGTTTGCAGAGGATGCGCGCTAGGATGACTTGCAAATCACAGTGGTTAAGGAAGAAATGAAAAATTTGTCCATCAAGGAAAACATTACGAAGGTAATCAAATTGAAGCAGATGCAGCAGCAAGTCCAAACTCTCCACGACCAAGAGCGAAAAAGAAATGAAGAAGTTATGGCAAAGTAGACAGAAGCTGAATGGGTTATAGGGATCCTTCAGCCTATACAACATAAGTTCCAGTAGATAACTCAGGCATTGGAAGAAGTATCGTCAAAACATATCAGTTCCAACCATGTAGAACAACTGGAGAAGCAAGCAAAATAGGTTAAGGAAGAAGTGGCCTAGGTGAAGGGAATTTTGAAGGAATTTCAGGACAAAGCTGGTCCCGTGCCGCAACCTGTGCTAGAGACTTAAATTTTTTTTAGTGGATCAGGACGAGCCACATGTGAGTGTTGGGGGCCTGTTAGGATAGGAAAGAGCACAAGGAAGAACCTGAAGTGTAAGCGCAAGAGGAAAATAGGGCGCATGCCGAGATAAGAGAAGGAAAAGGATGGAAATGAAGCACAAAGTAGAGAAAACTGCGACGAGGAATAGTGCAACAGAGGAAAAAAAGACCTAGAGTTGGAGAAAGTGTGGTAGGTAAAAGAGTAAAGGTTGGGAAGCACTAGGTCAGAAGATAGTAGGAGTTAGAATCGACGGAATACTAAAGGATAGTTTTGCAGCTAGTGAGGACCTGTACACATAGACTGAAAGAAGTTTTTGTGGCTAGTTATTGCCTGCGATTAATGTAATGCAAGAAGTTTTTGTGACCAACATGGCCTGTCATTAATGTAAAGGAGATATTTTGTGGTTGTTTATGACTGTAATAACTAAGATGTACTCAGTTGATCCAGCATGGTCTTGTAAAAACTATAAATAGGAGGAACCTGCTTTATATAAGGGTTAGATTCATTAAGAGCCAATAAGAGTAAAAGTATTTTAAGGAAATCAAAGAGGATTATGATAGTAGAAGGTGGTTGAGCCATGGATCTACAGCTTAGTGCATAGACCGTTTTGAAAGAGTCATCCTGCAACTGAGTGCACATGTAGTAGAGTAGAAGAGTCGATACAGGCTATGTGCAGATCAGTAGGAGTTAGAAGAAAAGCATAAAACAGAGAGCATGAGAGCAAGAAGAGGTTGAGCCAAATAGATATATCTTAAAATAGTTTGTAAGTCACAGACTGCATGGTGCCATACATTTCTCATGCCAGATGAAGAGCACCATGGTGTTTTTTACCCAAATGGGTTTCTACGTTATTTCCTATGTTGAAGAATGATTGAATCTTGAGTGTTCAATGTTTGATGATATTGCATTGTTTATGGTTATTGCTTGATTGAATGTTGTAATATTGATAAATGCAGTGAATGAATGAATGATTAAATCATTGTCAAGCACTTGGTATTATTTCATGCTAAAATAATGTTAAGGTTATACTACAATCACACCATTTTCATTTACATTTAAGGAATCTGTTGCATCGCATAGGTGCACCGGTTGTTAAGTTAACAAGGACAAGGTTGTGTCGCACACCGACTGGGTTGCACTATTGTGCCCTCGTCGAGTAGTAAAGGACTCCATCCTTTCAACTCTATTGAGTTCCTTGGTCACACTCCAAGGGACTATAATCCCTTTCCGATTGTGGAAACATGGTTCTAGAAGTTACCCATTAATATATATTAAGTGAGATTGTTCTTGCCTCGTAGGTGTTGCCATTTGGGCTTGCTCCTTTAGGACGATGTCATTGGGTGTTTTGTTGGTGTTGTGTCGGTGTTGAACCTAGGTCGCGAGAGTGAGGATAGTGAGGCCAACTATAGAATTTATGTGGTGGTTGACATGCTGACCAAATTTCCAAATTTATTTCCAGTCACCTCCACTATATCAGCTAGTGAAGTCATTTCCTTATTTTTCAAGTATGTTTTCAGACTACATGGTTTACCCAAAACCATAATCAGTGACCGGGACATAAATTTCACCAGTTCTTTTTGCCAAGCTCTGTTTGAACTAGTGGGAGAAAATATGAAAATGAGCACAAGATATCACCCTTAGAATGATGGTCAAAATAAGAGAGTGAATCAATGGATTGAAGGATACCACTGCAACTATGTCACCGAACATCAGAAATCTTGGACCACATGGATCCACTTGGGAGAATTCTTCTATAACACCACTTTTCATCTCTCCATCAAGATGACCCCATCCATGGCTTTGTATGGGTATGAGTCTCCATATTTTGTAGATTGTAGAGCCCAAAAATACAAAGATTGGATTTAGGAAAACCACGACATTCTAAGGGAACTAAAATAAAATTTGCAAGTTGCACAGAACCAACAGAAAATAAATGTTAACAAGCACAAGATTGATAGAGTGTTCCAAGAAGGAGACTTGATCTACTTAAGGATACAACCTTGGAGACGGTCATATTTGAAGAAAAATGGGGTTGAGAAACTCCATCCACAGTTCTATGGGCCTTACAATATTATAAGGAAGATTGGTGAAGTGGCCTATGAGTTGGAGCTACCACAAGAGAGAAAGGTCCACAATTGTTTTCATGTATCTTTCCTAAAGAAAGGAGTAGGACAACAGATAATTGTATATGGAGAACATCCACCCCTTGATGATGAATTCCATTTGGTATTAGTGCTAGATAATTTTTTGTAGACCAGAGAAAGAAGGCTAAGGAACAAGACCATTAAAGAATATCTAGTGCAGTGGAAAGGGTTTCCCAGTGAAGATGCCACTTGTTAGGGTGAGAAAATTTTGCAGCACCCTAGATTGCTTCTATTTGGGGATAAGCATTCTTCAGAGGGGAGGAATATCTTATCCCCTCCTTAATTAACATCAAAAGTGTTGACCTTGACAAACAACTAGGGGATTAAAATTGACATTAATCAATTTACCTAGGTAATTTTGTTAAATTGTTACTTAGGAGGCTTGTACTAAGTTTTTGTTCGAATTATGAACTACCTTATGTCATTATTAGTTGATGTGACATTAGTTGATTATTTTCAATCCTGATCAAAGTCTGATACAGAATTTATCACTATTTGTATACCCTTGCTCATTGACTAGGAAATTTTGACTAGTTTTACAGTTTTTAGAATTTTGGAAGATGTATAAACTCAAATAATGTTCTGTAAGTTTCTGTAGGTTTTTAATTCACCCCTGAATACCCATCCTAACTCAAATTATTGATCATTATTTGTGATGGTACTGTATTTGAGTAGCCTCCTCTGCGCATGTTTTTCCTGGGCCAAAATCCTAACCTTTTCCCAAGACACCCTAAACTTACTCAAGTTGTTTCAAAACTGTTCTAGGCCTATCAAAGTTTCATTTTATGCCTAATAGATGATTATAAATTATCTTATCCTTCCATAAACATTGTTTAATTGGAGGTGATTGTTCAATCCTAGTTTGCACCGGTTGAGACACTAAGAAGCGTGGGTGGAGACTTCAGTCGAGCTTATCTCAAAACCTAAAAGGACCCAAGAGCCAGGTTGTTAGGGAAATGACTCTCTCTATCTAAATTTTTCTCTTGGTCTCTTCCATTATCCCACTGTTATTCCCATATTTGTCAATATTGCCTATATTTTTTCCCACATAAATAAGTGATTGGTATTAATGTAAAGTTTTAATTTCACATTTTAATTATATCATCAGTAGAGTTAATATTCTGATATGATATGAGATCATATATATTACAAGAACCTACACATATACTCTTAGATCATTCAAAGAAGCAAGAAAAATGTTAAGTAAGCAAAATGTAAATACAATATTGATTTTACCTAAAATGCACAGTTAAAAAATCCACTTGAAAAACAATTGTGAATCTAACTTATGAGGTTGTTGATGGCTCCCAATTGAAATAGGTTGTCGAGGGCTTCCACTGACTTCTTGGTGTGATTTAGAATCCTCCCTAATTCTACTTACTTCCTAGGTTCTCAGGGGATGCCTATATTAACAAACTTCATACTCTATCCCTATTTTCATTAATTTTCTTTCATTTTTCTTCTTAGTTTTTTTAAATTAATAATTTTTTCCCTATCGTTATATTTTTTCTCTTTTCCCTTTTTTATTATTTTTGTTTCTTTTACTAATTTATATATTTCTTTTTAATTTATTAATATTAATATATTACATATGACAAGGGCCACTAGGTGGAAATGTCCCCTACGACTTATTTTTTCAAAAGAGAAAATCAGAATCACGGATAATAGGATTTGGAAGCATCAACAAATGCATAAACTATTTTATGCAATTAAAATTTGCGAAGAAATGAAATGATTTAAAAAATAGGCCAAAAATTAGTTAAAATTGCAATTTGCAATGAAGATTATTAAAAACTGATCCAAATCAAATATTTCCATATAAAACGTCACTTATATCGATCCTACCAATCATGTATGTTACCAATGCTTCGATATTAAATATTACTATTTGTCGATCCCAATTGACTAGTGTTCCTTCTTGGACTTGCCTATGAACTATACAATCAAAATATACTCAGCCAAATTAGAAAATACAATTGGGGAAAAAACCGAATGATGTGTAAATTAGATATTATCTATGTAACAATGTATTAAATCTACGTGATGTACTAAATGTGTGAATATCGCATACCCATATGAACCAGAGTCTAATCATATGCACCTTTAGGTTTTGATATGGTCAAAACGTCATTTAAATGGGTATGTGCTACTTAAAATGAAATTTAAAGAATCGACCAAACACATGAAAAGAAATTTCTGAAAGAGGTGTAATGTTATACACCATTATAACAAGAATGCATGGAAAACTATGTCATATAATTATATGCAATACCTTTGTATCCCTTCAATATTCTTCGAGTTGTAAACAAGCGTACTACCAATAGTGCTAGAAGCAAATCGCCTCCAATAACACATAAAAGTGTGAGTATTTTGTTTTAATATTTACTATTACTTGAAGTTGTATTAGTGGTGACCAGGGTTGGAATTTCAAATGGCGGACACCCGTCAAAATTGCCGGTAACAATTAAAATTTGACACGTTTTCTATATTCTAAGCCAAATTTTGACGGAAAACCTAAAATCTTAGTTGTATTTGATGGGTAAATTGACCCATCACAGACATTTACTCGTCAAATTCCATCCCTGGTGGTGACTTAACCGAGGGTGGAGAACGTCGATCAGTCATCGGTATTGTATTAGCCCCCCACTTCATCCAAGACTAGAGAGAATCAAGAAACCATCAACGAGTTAAAGAATCTAGATGTTTCATACACAAATTTGTAACTTCCAAAAAAATCCCGAACTCCTTCTCTTCCATTAAAAAATGAGAAACTCTTAGTGGTTGTTTGTGACAGACATGTTGTGCAGTTCTCGACAGAGATATCTATAGCGCACTAGACCAAAGAATATTTCTTTAGAAGGAACATAGTCAAAAAATATACAGAGAGTTATCTAATGACAGAGGGTGCAACCTAAGGTAGAGGATGTGAAAGGATAAACCTTGGAATCTTAACCCTTGACTCCATCAATAAACAAGATTGTGGTGCAACAATCTCCAAAAAACTATGTAGACATATGGTGCAAGCCTAGGTAGATGGTGGGAAATAATAAACCTTGGAGTCTTAACCATTGAATCCATGAATAAACAATATAGGAAAAAGTGAATGCAGTTATTAAGTATTACCACTATCATCCAGCCCAAATTTTGTTAATGATTGAGCAAAATTGGGGCTGCTTAAACTTTAAAACTTTTATGAAACAATTTCAACAATTTAAGAAACTTCAAATCCACCAAATAAGAAACTTTATCAACCACATAATAAACTTTATACAATCCATCTATGAGTCTTTAAATTAGCCACGCAACATTATTTATATCATCAATATATGAATCTTCAATAATAAACCAACAACACAAAATAATCACCATAAGGGACAAGATGTACCCTGGGAAAACCCTCCAAATATGGTGGATGAAAAAGTGAGAAATTCTTTGAGTATGATAGATAGATTTGTAGAGAATGATTTACAACACATCAATAGATTTCCCATTAAGAGATGTCACCACAGTAATAGAGAAGAGAGATCCAAAGAAACCCTACAAAAACAATTGAATGCAAAATTGTGTTGAACTTTCCATTTACATTGCATATTAATAACACGCCAAAAAAACCTAACATGTAGAACGGGGTGAATTGGAGGCTCAGTAAACACACTAAGATCATACATGGAACATTCATTGAGAGTAGCACACACTAGAAATCCTCTCATGCAGACATTAGTGCCCTCCTAAACTTTGGTGTATAACTCACACTTCAGATTCTCTTGCATGCACAAGATATGTGCCCTCCTTTAATTAGATTTAACTAGATGCTAACTAAATTGAACTGAATGTATTCTTGTTGAACTAAATGTGAACTAAATGAACTAAATGTGAACTGGTTGAACTGAGTGTGAACTGATGGAATTGAACTTAATCTTCAAATGAATGTTAGGAGACTAACTGAAAGTATTTGGTAATTCAGAATCAGTGGCACCCATGCACAAACAGTTTGCATGAATTAAGGAGATGTTCCTTCTTTCACTGACACATTCTTTATTTACAACTTAGGCTTAACTGAGGCCTTCATAATTCAAGTTCACTTGAAGAATACATGTGCAATTCGAATCCATTCTCTTTATCTATGGTGTATCTCATTATCATTAATTAAATATTGTGTGGTCCATATGTGTATTAATTAATTCACCATCTTATCATATCATACTCAGAATAATTGTTCATACTAATGATTATATGTATTACTCCGAGTCATATATTCATATGCTAAAGTATTTCACTCTCGGGGTAGCTAATCCCTAAAGGAAACTTATAGAACCTAGTGACCATGACTAGTAATACATCACATAGTATATCCTCATGACTTGATACAACATAAATATAGAGTCTTGATAAAACACAATTCTCAAGTATTGATATAATACAAGACCCTCTATAGTTAAGGAGATCCATCTCATAGGGTATCGTCTATGAGAATAATCTAACTTGATACAACACAAGTCCAGACTTGATACAACACAAGTTTGCAGTCTTGATAAAACACAAGTCCAGTCTTGATACAACACACGACTCCAATATTGATACAACACAAGATTTTGATCTTGATACAACACAAGATCACAGTACCGTGTATTCCACCTCAATACATGAGGACATAGATAGGACTTGATACAACAAAATGTCTTGACTTGATACCACACAAGTCCTTAACTTGACACAACACAAGTTTTTGACTTGATACAACACAAGTCCTTGATTTGATACCACACAAGTCTAGATAATTATTCGTAATGTTTTACATTTAACATAGTTAAGTACATATTCCCACCTTAGCAGTAAATAATACAGTACGCTTGGTAGTCATTTGATCTAGGAATGGAACATGCGGCAAGGAATTGTCGAAACTCTAAAGTGACATGAAAGTCAAAGGCTACCGATATCTAAAACCCTCTGCCTCTTGTACACATCATGGCATGTAGTCGACATCAACACATGCCATGTGTCACTTCGCACCTTGAGGTCAATCAAATTAGCAATGTTTAGCATTGAACTTTAGAAACCTGGAAATATTGTACATGTATGAATAGATTTATCTACATTGAACCTTAGAAAAAGTTCAGAAAATTGGTAATATTAATGGGATTTTACAAACAAATTAATCCAACCTCGCAAGCTCTCTATTAATATTAGATATATTATATAGTATATTAATCAATATATGAACATATTATATTTTATATAGTTTATAATATATTAATATATTAAGTATATATTATTAAACTATATATTATATATTAACCTTTATGTAACATAACATATATAATGATTATATTAATTTTCTTTTTTATACTAGTTAAAAAATAGACATATGTATGATCATGTAGAGTAGGGTTAATGATCTCCTTATAATATATTAATTTTATTTTAACCTCTAAATTTTTATTGTGCCATAAT
This sequence comes from Pseudotsuga menziesii, assembly GCA_001517045.1. Lineage (NCBI taxonomy): Eukaryota > Viridiplantae > Streptophyta > Pinopsida > Pinales > Pinaceae > Pseudotsuga > Pseudotsuga menziesii. Next base: position 170,500 of record LPNX010200358.1, read on the forward strand.
TTATTTTTAAAATTAGATGTAATAATATTTTTAATAGTATTGATATCTTACAAATTGGTACTATATGTTAATTCCTCAATGGTTTAACAAAGTGTGGACATCTTTATGCCAACCATGCTTGAGATCACATATGTTGTTTTGAATGGAATTTAGTACATAGTCATAACAATGTCTTGATAGGGAAAATCCCCACTTTTATGAGGAGAATGGGATAAGACGTATTGCTTTTAATTTTGACGTTAAAAGTTATAAAATGCTTCTGTATCTTCTCAACCTTTCTCAAAGATTATTTAGAGATGTTGCAACCCCAAACTTCACAACCATATACAAGATAATGGAGGTGACAAGAGTTTTAAAGAGGAACTTCTTTTTATACCACTTCATAAGGTTTGTTGATTTACAATTGTTTTCAAGACCAAAATAATTCGTCCACCCTCCATTAATCCTTTTCTCATGTGTAGGGAGATAGAGAGGGGGGGATTTTCAAATTTTTGAGCTTAGACAAAGTGATAATCATGGGGAACAGTTGCGGATGACAAATTAATGAAAGACAATAAATTAACAAATTTTGGCGATCATGACTCAAAACACGTGAACTTGATGAAACTTTGACAGGTTGTTGAAAGGGTCAAATGGTGATGATTTTCATCAAATGAAACATGAACATTACCGGTGTGATGAGATGAGCCCAATGGAATAAAAATCATGAAATGGTGATTCTTATAGAGAGAACATATTAACTCCATGGCACGACTCAACATGAAACATGATGACACATAAGATGAAACTTGGCAAATGTGTTGAAGGGGACATACAAAATCGAAAATAGTAAAACAATGTATGGACATGACAAGCACATATCCCTAGATATGAATGTATATATGGAATGACCTTGTGGTAAAGTTTAATAGGTTCTCATTTGGATAGCCATTTTCATACTACTATTGATTAACGACGCTCCTTAGACAAACTGTAGATGGGGTTTAAAATTATACAATAAAAACAATATATGAAGCAAATCCTATTGAAGAATAGGGAACTATCTATTGTTTGAACAATATATAATTGCAATTATGACAATCAAATTTTAAAATTTCGTAAATTTTAATGCTATAGATGGATTCAGAGACAGGTCTGTGAATCCATCTACATTGTTAAAATTTCAAAATTTTGATAAACTTATTACAATTTCATAAATTTTAACAATGGGAATCTTATATAATTATTAACTTAGATTATCTTGTCATATTTTGCATCCCATGATTAAATTAGTCATATTTTTATCTCATGACTAAATTAGTCGTTAATATAGTCATTTTTAGATGGGATCATTTAAAAATGCACAAATTTTGTCATATTTCACCTAAAAACACTGTGGCGGCCAACGTTTTTGGTCGTTTAGTCATTTATTTCACTTCCTGACCAACTTTTTGGTCACCAAGTCATTTATCACCCATTTTTCTACTTGTGAATTGTTTAGGGAATGTCATAATATCAATCTTACTGTGGGGGGATATGTATTGAGTAGTCCCATTATTAATATCCTAATGGGTGGTGTTGATGTTGTATTAGGGGTTCAATGGATACAATCATTGGAAACAATGGAGTTTAATATCCATAATATTTTCATGAAATTTTCCTCAGAAGTAAAAAAAATTGTGTTAAATGGTATCATAGGGAAACCAAGCAAGGTGACCAACTCTAATGGTATGATAAAATTGTTAAAGGAAGGACAACAAGGTGTAATTACACAGTTATGCTCACTATATGTTCAAACATATAAGGCTTCTATTTCCCCATATTTCCAAAGGGTCCTTAATAATCCTTCAAAGGTATTTGAAGATATTCCAATAAGTATTCCACATGTTCAAGATATGGACCATGCTATTCACTTAATTCCAAGAAGAGTTAATTCTAGCATCAGACCCTACAAATACCCCTATGGTCAAAAGAATGAAAACATATGATTGAAGCAGTGGCGGGAAAATATATAGTTCAAGCAGTGGTAGATAGCATAGAGCACTAGAAAGAAGTTCCCAAAATCCTAAAAATGTCACAAAACATGATGAAATTAGTGGAAGATCAATGTCATCATCAAAGGATTTTTGGAGAAGGAAAAATCACACGAGAACCTAAACAAATCATCAAAACAAGGACCAAATAGCTACGAAATCAGGTTATTACTAAGTACCTCATCTAGTGGAAGAACTTACAATTTTCATATTCGACATGGGAAGATGATTCCTTCATACAGATGGATCCAAAACTACCCAAGCATTGAGGGCAATGCTTCCTTGAAGGGGAGATAAATGTTAAGCCCTCAATATTGGGCACATTCCCCCTATATTGTGGTGTAATGTAAAACTCTATAGGGGGTAATCAACATATTAATAATGAAGAAAATAAATGAATAGCAATTCTCTTGGAGGGAGGAACCTCCTTACACAATGTACTAAGTACAAAAGACAAGAAATGATACCATGATGTATAAAATGAAAGTATCTACTTCCTATATATAGGAGACAAAGGTGCACAATAACAACCAATAGACCCACTAATATACCTAAGGCGTGGATTACTTTGTTCTGGTCCATTTCTTCTATTTTTATGTTATTTCTAGCACTTGGTTACTTAACATATCATGTATGATTGACAGATATTGCAAGTGCAAGAATATTACGAAGTGAAACTTTCTAAGTAATTTGAACTCAAAAATAGTTGTTATAAAAAGGAAACAATAGGATGTTGCAAAGTAAAGTATGGTTTATGCTTCTCTTGATTTTGAATGATCATGTGCATGCATATGTGTTATGTGGAAATTTTAGAAATAATTTGTATTTCTTGTGTAAATTTTAGGTTTTAGAAGAAACTAATCTTAAGGACATCCTAGAAGAGATGCCAAAGCATGCAAGGATAGCTAGAAATTGTAATTTGCAAAGGTAACTTAAAGTGAAGAAAAAGTTTGAAGGGAACGAACATTGATGACGGTGTTATTTTTATCCCTATACTTTTGTAATAAAAGTGGAATAGTGTACAAGTTCCTGTCAATGATATCAACATAAGGGCCCCACCAATAAACTTTGTAAGTATGATTATGATTACTAAGTTGTATTTTGAATTTTGTAGACTTAGGACACTGAAGGGCTTCATGCAACTAAATGAAAAGGTAATGGAATCCAATAGGGGGAGAGGTTGAATGGTTGGGATTCCATGAGTTTGATGGCAAATGTCATCGTAGTGCCATAGGCACTTAAAGAAAAGCAAATTGTGATGTTCAATGGGAAGGCACTTAATTTTATAAGTGTCATTAATAGTTAAAGTCCTAAATACGAGCACCGGAGAAACTATTATCCATCCTTTATCTGCTAGCAAGAGCTCCGAGCACAAGAAATCCCACAAGAACAAATTCATCCTTTATCTACACGCAAGAAGCAAGAAGCTGCGCTGGATGGTGGCGGCGGCGATGACACTGTTGGGTTTTTTGGTGGTGCTGGCTAATGCAATGGTGGTGCTTCCTCCCTCCCTGGTTTGTTGCTGTCGGATTAGCCGTGGAGCACGAATCATACGCCGATTTGCTCACCTCTAGCACATCGTGGTCCATTGTGTGTTTGAATATTGCGTTGATTAATCAATAAAAGTTCTGTTGTGGGTGAGATAATTGCCAATTTATAGAAATACCAACATAATCACAATTAAATCATAAGTCTTACTTTGTAGTTCTAGTGTATTTGTAAGAGACTCGGAATTGTATCGCTTACTTAGATTATCACCCACACAGAATGTTTTGCCAGTAGCCCAGGTAGCGTAGTTAATGCCCAGATTCCACTGCTGGCTACCCACTATTAATTAGACTTAGACTGGCTGCCACTATTAATCAAAGAATTCATTCCAAAGAATGTTTCAAGAAGATTCAAACAATGCTCTTTGGAGATAAGAACTGCTCAAACAATGCTCTTTGGACATAAGAAGTGTTGAAATAATTGAATCAAGAATACATTTTGTGCTGCCAGTAGCAACCTGGGATTGCGCACAGATGATACTATTGCCGATCTGGGTGTTGCTTGGAACTGCAGATTTGCAGGAGAAAGATATTTTGGATCTAAACAACGAGTGTTAAGGATTGGAGAATTGAAGGGGAAAGCATTGCATGGAAAAATGGAGATATAACTGTAAGCTCCCGCGTCCGTTCAGCAGGGCCGACGGTTCATCATCCATCCAGCGGCTCCTCATGATCTCCAACGGTTCATTTGGTTTGGCAACTGTTTTCTTGCCTGGGATATTTTGGAGTGGTCCATCACCTGAATTTGTGGAACATTTGACACATAGCCTTAAGAAGCTTGATGGGAGCTTGGCTATTTAAAACCCCCGTTGGTCCCCAAGCTCACAATCTCAATCCCTTCAGTTTTACACCATCAAGAAGGAGATATCAGAGCTTGGAAGCGCCGTACAGGAAGCTAAACCTTGTGGAACAGGGAAAATCTTCTGCAATAAGTTTTAGTAGCATCAATGGCTGGAGGTATGATCTATTGGGAATTCCCATTTCGATTCTGTTTTATAGTTTTATTCCACATTTATGCAGAATCACTATGGAAACTAATAGTTGGTATCAGAGCCATTATCTCTGCCTTGGTGTTCTGTATGTATTTGCCATTGTAAAGTTTTTTTTTTGTTGTGTCTGGCTTTGTTTGTTTGGGTGTTGATCTCTTACTTGAATCGTGAGTTAATTTGTTGGTCTTTCACCCTGATCCGTGGACTATTTGGGGCTGTCTTCTTCTCTTTTCAAGCCTTCTAAGGCTGTCACCCTACTGTCTTGATTCCTATTGCTACTGTTAGTTTGGATCGTGACCCATGTTTTGTTGGGGATGCCCTAGGCTGGGTGTAATCTCTTCCTGGGCTGCCATTGTGATTTGAGGTCAATGGGCGCTTTGCATTCTTCATTGCATCATTTCTATCTCAGAATAAGCATCCTCTAATGCCTGGTGCTGGGCGTACAGTGCATCTAACAGTATATGCAGAACAAACTCAACCCATATACCATTCACTGATAATTCTCTTTTTCGTACAATCGTTGGCATATTGGTTTGAATGCTCTTTATCTTGTTTTGAGCATGTCGCACGCAGTTCTGTTGGGGTTCAATATTTGATACAAAATCTACAGCCCCGAGTCCCATTTCAGTGAAAGCCCTGAATTATTTGAAGTTTCAAAGCTCAAGCATATAAGTTTCGTTGCCTTGTGAGCCCAATTCAAACAATTCTAATGTCGAGTGCTCCCTGTAGACCTCTCATAAACATCGTTTAAACCATTTGATTCGATTCGGGTAAAACTATTTATTTTTAAGGTAAAACTTAGAAATATATATATTATATAAAAGAAAGAATTATCGTGAAAGTTTATTTGCAATCATCCCCAATTGACTACATTGGATACAGATGATCAAATTCATGTCTGCATTCTTGCATGCGTTTTAAAGATCCAGAATTATAAATGCATATGCAGTTGTGAAATTTTATTTGCAATATTTAATTAAAAATCATTATATATATATATTATAAAAGAATAATTTCTTCTTTTATATGATTCATATGCATTCTTGCATGTTTTTGAGGAATTGGATATGGGAAAGGGATAAAATTAACCAGATAAAGTTTACTGTAGCACAAAGTTTGTATACTTTGCTTTGGACGGGCTTTTATTTTTTACTGTACAATTTTATGGTAAATTTTTTATTTCGAATGGCTATATTTATGCTATGGCTTAGCTGAAGGAAGATGCTTTAGACAGAAATCATATGGTATTTTTTTTATATATCTATTCCAGAACTTCTTAGTTCATTTGAAGCTTGTTTTACTGAACAATAATGTCTAGTGATCTATATGATATTTAATTAGAGAATAGCCACAGCATCTCTAATTAATTAATATTATATTTTTGTTTAGGATCACATAAAGAAAGTTTAGACATTAATTGTAATTAATTATACTAAATATAATAAATCTTATCCCACAGGAATTTTATTATATTTATGTAATTAATTAGGATAAAATATTGAATTATTCATAACTTACCCACAGGAATTATGAATTAATAGTTTTATCATGAAGAATATTTGAATCTGCTTGAATTAAAAATTTAACCCACATGCAATTTTTATGTCATTAGATTCAATTTTAAAGCATGAATTTACATTGGTAAAACATGTCATTTTAATTGGTCTCAATTTTAACGTAAGCATGTGATCTCTATTTTTATGCAGTTGTACAACCTGCAAATTTCTCTGAAATTCATTGTGATATCCCTGAACTTAAGGGAGATAACTATAAGGTCTGGTAGGAGAGAATTCTCCTTCATTTGGGATGGATGGACATGGATTATGCTATTAGGAAATATGAACCACCAGCACTCACCAATACTAGCACTGCAGCAGAAATCGCGCTTTATGAGCGATGAGAGCAATCTAATCGTTTAAGCATGATGTTCATTAAGACTAGAATTTCAGTTGGTATTCGTGGTTCAGTTGATCAACATGAAAGGGTCCAAGAATTGCTAAAAGCCATTGATGATCAATTCGTCACTTCAGACAAGGCACTAGCAAGCACCCTAATCATGAAGTTCTCATACCTAAGGCTCACCAGTGTGAAAGGTGTGCGTGAGCACATCATGCAAATGAGGGACATTGTGGCTCAATTGAAGAAACTCGAGGTTGAAATATCAGAGTCTTTCCTGGTGCACTACATCCTGAACACCCTTCCGCACCAATATGGACCTTTCAAAATCTCATACAATACACATAATGATAAATGGTCAATAAATCAACTCATGACCATGTGTGTTCAAGAGGAAGAAAGACTGGTGATGGAACTAGGAGATAGTGCAATGCTGGCAACGCACAGGAAGGGCAAATCTCAAGCCAATAAGAAGGGGAAAGGTAAAGTACCTCCCCAAACTGATATTAAGAAGGTTTCCAAGTGTTTCTTCTGTAAAAAGAAGGGACACATGAAGAAGGAATGCGAAAAATTTC